>JAQOOF010000756.1:0-2500 GCA_029931835.1 Etheostoma nigrum | reverse complement strand
TCGGACAACATTCAGCCTACCTTTGTAATGTTGAGTCTCTCTGAGGTATTTGTATGCCTTTGGACCATGTAGATGGAGAGAGACCGCAAACTCTCTGTAGTCCTTTGTGTACTCATGGCCCTGCTTTGCCATGAGGTCTATCTGAAGATCTGAAATGTTATGATTTAAAATGAATAAGTCCCCTTCAGATATAACTAAGGAGTTTAATAAAGAGAGTAAGAATAACATGTACATGAATTTTCAAAGTGCTAATTTTTGTCTTACTCTATCAAGCTTCTCCTTGAGCTCTTCATTAAGGAGGTTATTGTCCCTCAACTCCCCCAAAAGACTCTTTACTGTGGTCCTTGCCCTCTTTTCTCTTGCCTTAGCATTCTTCTTCTCTCGCTCCAGACCTTCCACTCTGGCCAAAGCTTCATTGAGTCTGGTCTTAAGAGCGGTAGGAGACACAGGCAAGGCATAGCCATGATCCTAGTAGAAAGAGGGAGGAACATGGTTTGATGAATGTTTCACTTCACAAACATCACTTTAACACCACTAGTTTATGACCCACATGCCAGCACCGTGTGTGTGTGTGTGTGTGTGTGTGTGTGTCTCAGGAATATACACACACACACACACAGGAATGCAACGTGTCTTCAATTGTGTGTGTGTGTGTATGGGTTTATTTGTGAGTGTGTTTAATATGAGTGGAAGCAAACAAGTGAGATTTTAATATGTCCAGGAAGATATCATATGATGCTTAAAGTAAAAATATTCACATCATTTGGCTGAGGTTGTGGGTGTGAGGTTGTCGTTTCGCAATCCTGAGAGGCCACGGACAGGCTTTCTTCAGCTCTTCTGGAGGTGGAGGAGGTGGATGGAGCCCTGCCCTTTTCCATCTAAAATGAAGAATATATATAAATATATATAAAGGGATAAGTATCCCACCCTGTCCTGTGATTGATCATATTTATGGACCTTTATGAATGAACGATAATAGCCTTATAATGATGATACACCTACTCTTTGGAGGTGAACCGGGAAGCTGAAGACAGATGGAATAACACCATCTCGAAGTCGGACAATCTGACCCGTCCGATCAAAATCAGCCTGTTTAAAGTGTTGGGAGCAAAGCACTGAGGAAACACTCGCAGTGAATCCTTCTCTCCTCAAAGCTACTTCCCACTTTTTCCTCGTATCTTGGTCCTTGGGAAACCTTCAAAAATGAAAACACAAGATTTGGGAGAGTCTACACAAAAGAACATTTCAAAAGGAGGTCAAGCTTATTTTCTTTCTTCACATTTCTTAGAACCTTTATTGTTTCAGATCAATCCAAACCGAACGTTACTTTGATGTCAATTTGGCCGATAAAAAAATGTGATAACTATCATCGGGTATTTCCTAAACTAAAAAATAAGCCAAGGTAACCAGATGTTTTACATCAACCCAAAACAAAGTGTTCCCTGTCACTGACGTAGTTATTAATACCCGACTGGAAGCAACCTAATGTAGAACTTCGGTAGCGTTAGCTCGCTGTGTAGAGCTGCGGGCTCGGGTATACAAGCTATTTTATTTATTGCCAAAAGATCGAAACCAGCTCGACCTGCACTAGCTAGCTTAATATCCAAATGGCTATACAATGGGAGTTTGACAGTCGTGACTCGTGTCCAAATGTGATGAATGAGTAGTAATGTGTAGTTTGGATTACCATAACAATGATGCACGTCCGTAGAATTAAATATAAAACACAATCAACGGGATCTAAGTGACACAAGTTAATCTGGCATGAGTCGTTGCCAGACAGCTGTCTCCACTAACACCTCAGAAAGTATGTTTCACTTCTCTCTGTATGAAAGCATCTCAAATCGACTTGAAGTCAGATTAATAACGGGATGATAAGGCTACAAATATAACCCTGATAACGGAAAACTTTTGGAAAACACTGCGTTAGTAGCCAGTTGTGAGCAGGCATCGACACAGCCACCCACGTTGTCAGTCTGGGTTCTTGCAACGGCATCACAAGTTAATTAAAATCTGTTTATACTTCAAAACAGCCTGTAAATTAAACATAAGATATGAGGTTTTACACTCAGCTGGACGCAGCTTGGAGACAGCTGTCTGCTGGGGAAACATGGGATCACCTCTGATTAACTTGTGAGAGGCTATACATCTATAGGCAATTCAAATAAAAATGTATTCTGTAGGATATGTGTTAAATTAAAAGCTACTGGCTCAACACAACATTATTTAATATGAATTATGCCAACTCATTCCTCCAGATAAGACAAGTGCATATATTGCACCGTGGGTCGGAGAGAAACGTATTTTCAAATGTTCTGGATGTCTGGCACATATAGAATGACAAATAAAGTTGACTTGACTTCAGTGTGGGTTTAATAAAGTCCATCTATGTTATTGAATGTCTGAATATCTGCAATATAATTATTAGGAAACACAATTTAAGATATCTACAATCCAATTGTTATGTTAATTTCAGATATCCATAATGAAGAAAAGAAAA
>JAQOOF010000755.1:0-18968 GCA_029931835.1 Etheostoma nigrum | reverse complement strand
GGTCCGCTGCTGTAGAGCCGCCAGCTGATCCGGTGGGCAAAACTCGCGCTCCCTCACCTCCACGGAAGGCGCCGTCACCGCAACACAGGACGCCGATTCACCGCTCCGTTCCACACACACACCAACAGCAGCACCAGGCGAAGGATCAGGATAAGCTCCCTCACGTCCCGCTGCCGCATCCGAAACGCCGTCTCTCAGCGCGCGATGTGCCGAAGCAGACCGCGCCGCTCTCCGCACACCGCCCTCCATAGCACACGAGCAGCTCGCGGCAACACAGCCACCCAGCACCCAAAGGCACACACGATAACCCCCGCACAGCCCAAGAGACGCGGGGGCACGAAACAGTCCTCAAAGATGCACAAAAAGGCGGCGAAGACAAAAGAAGGAAACGAAAAAAGGACAAAAAGGAGAAAAGCAGAGAAAAATAGACACTCCGAACAGCACAGCAAACAGCTCCTACACACTCCACACACCGCACCCACGTACACACACCAAAATCTCGCGATGTTCAGGGTGGTATGGCCGTAAGCAAGCATAGAGGGTGAAAACAAGCTATTTCTAGACGTGAAAACCTGAAGGTTCTCAAAACCGTTGAATAAACAGCTTGGGGTTAAAGGTTCAGTAGGTAACTTTTGTAAAAATGTATTTTTTACATATTTGTTAAAACTGTCACTATGCCCTGACAGTAGAATATGAGACAGATAATCTGTGAAAAAATTAAGCTCCTATGGCTCCTCCCTGTGTCCCTGATGCCATTTGGCAGAAATGCACCGCTCCCGGTCAAAACAGCCAATCAGAGCCAGGAGGACTGTCTTAGCAGTGTCAATCACTCTCTGTGTACGCGCTGCTCATAACCCTCCCCCCTCCCCCTTCCCCCCGCACAGCGCGTACCGTGTTCAAGCTCAAGATTGCCAGTGTGCTGCAGCTGTGCTAATCACGGAGAAACAACTTTTCAGGAAAACTGCCAATTTCTCGAGTGACACCTGCTCAGAAAACAAAGACGGGGAAACAGAAGAAGACCGATGACGAAAAGCGAGCTAAAAGGAAAGAATTAAACCGAGCCCGAAATAAAACGAGGGTCAACCTCGTAGCGGCTTTTCAGAGGCGGAGGGAGCTACGCCTCCTGAAAGGATTCAACACGGATTCAATCAGAGCTAGCCACATTTCTGCTTGACATGTAAGTATCCCTGCTGGATTTGTTTCATTTATTAATAACCAGCTACACAACTAAACTAGCGATGGTTACAGTATCGCTGGTGATAGCGCAAATCTCATTTTACTCTGTAGCTTGTTGCTAGCTAAGTCTAACAGTTAGCTTGTTAGCTTGTAGCACGGCAGGAATGTTGTAGCTAACTCGTTCACCCTCAGTATAAGCCATATTGTTTCGATACCTACATTTAGTAAGCCTAAATGTGTTTTTGTCGATCATAATTAAATGCAGCTATGGTGAAACTACTTTAATTGTGCGCTGTCCCTGCCCCTGTTTCTTCCCCCTCAGGATTGTAAATCAAATGTCTGACACACATTCTTTATGCTCCTCCAACAGGTCAGACATGGCCCCAGACACAGAGGCACGTGAAGGAATCGTCTTTCAGTCCAAATCAAGATGTTCAGTATTTCCTTGTGTGTACTTTGCAAAAAAAGCTGATTTATTTGACCCATATGCAAAATAAAACCTAAGACATATTTCTAAGATGTTGTTATTCCTTGGCTTAGTGAGCTTCCTCAGTGATTCATCATTCCTACTGAAAGTTTAGTGTTTTAAATTGATCCAAAAGGTAATTCAGTAATGTACTGTGTAAAGTGCTGCTTTTGTTCTCACAAATGAGCGATTACATAAACATTTTTAATCCCTTTTTTTTATTGAAAAATATTTCCAAAACTTTTAATAGAAATATTTTAAATGAGCAATTTTTTTACATAAAGTTTTAAAAGCACAGCACACAACAGCTAAACCTTCCTCAGAATAAAGCCCCTGTATTGTGTGGAAAGCATCGGTGGCCCTGCTTACTAGCCTGCGCGTTCACGGCAGGCTCGAGGAGCTGTGGAGGGGGGGCTGTAGCGCAGCAGAGAGCAAGGGGGAGGAGCCTGTAAGGTGTGCTTGTTCAAATTTTTAGGCTAAGTCCACGTTTCCTCAAAACTACCTACTGCAGCTTTAAGGAATACTGAACTACATGTAATCAAATTATTGGTACACATATACATTTTGCAGTAGTTTGCTAGTAGTTCAACTACATTCACCTTAGAATCAAGGAGTGGAATTGCTTTTTGCTCTTTTTTGCACTATAAATAACACTTCTGAATTTTTAAGAGTTCTTTGACTTGTTTTGTCCGAAATTGATTCATTTGTTTAGCCTGTTGCTTCACTTATAAATACTTTCATGTATTTCCATGTTTCTATTTTTCTTTTCTGTAATTAATTCTCAATTTTCTTACCTCTGTCTTCAGTGAGACTTGCGGGACTTGTCCTCTTCTGTAAATTTGCATCATCCAGATGATAATATTTATTTATGATGTGGTCAAACTGCAAGTATTTTGAACTCCTACATGAATTGTTGAACAGTGTAAGATTGTTTATTTCAGTTCTAAATAAAGATGTGGCTTCCAAAAAAAAAGTTGCGTCCTCTATACAGTTTCCTTGTCATATCTGCGTCCAGTAAAGAAGTAGCAGCGCCTTATGCTAATGAAAAAGCTTACAGCACTGGGGATTCCCAGGCAGTCTCCCATCCAAGTACTGACCCAGCCCAACCCAGCTTTGCTTCCGAGATCAGACGAGATCGGGCGTGTTCAGGGTGGTATGGCCGTAAGCAAGCATAGAGGGTGAAAACAAGCTATTTCTAGACGTGAAAACCTCAACGTTATCAAAAATGTTGAATAAATAGCTTGGGGTTGAGGAATACTGAACTACATGTAATCAAATTATTAGTACACATATACATTTTGCAGTAGTTTGCTAGTAGTTCAACTACATTCACCTTAGAATCAAGGAGTTGAATTGCTTTTTGCTCTTTTTTGCACTATAAATAACACTTATGAATTTTTAAGAGTTCTGTGACTTGTTTTGTCCGGAATTGATTCATTTGTTTAGCCTGTTGCTTCACTTATAAATACTTTCATGTATTTCCATGTTTCTATTTTTCTTTTCTGTAATTAATTCTCAATTTTCTTACCTCTGTCTTCAGTGAGACTTGCGGGACTTGTCCTCTTCTGTAAATTTGCATCATCCAGATGATAATATTTATTTATGATGTGGTCAAACTGCAAGTATTTTGAACTCCTACATGAATTAACAGTGTAAGTTTGTTTATTTCAGTTCTAAATAAAGATGTGGCTTCCAAAAAAAAAGTTGCGTCCTCTATACAGTTTCCTTGTCATATCTGCGTCCAGTAAAGAAGTAGCAGCGCCTTATGCTAATGAAAAAGCTTACAGCACTGGGGATTCCCAGGCAGTCTCCCATCCAAGTACTGACCCAGCCCAACCCAGCTTTGCTTCCGAGATCAGACGAGATCGGGCGTGTTCAGGGTGGTATGGCCGTAAGCAAGCATAGAGGGTGAAAACAAGCTATTTCTAGACGTGAAAACCTCAACGTTATCAAAAATGTTGAATAAATAGCTTGGGGTTGAGGAATACTGAACTACATGTAATCAAATTATTAGTACACATATACATTTTGCAGTAGTTTGCTAGTAGTTCAACTACATTCACCTTAGAATCAAGGAGTTGAATTTCTTTTTGCTCTTTTTTGCACTATAAATAACACTTATGAATTTTTAAGAGTTCTGTGACTTGTTTTGTCCGGAATTGATTCATTTGTTTAGCCTGTTGCTTCACTTATAAATACTTTCATGTATTTCCATGTTTCTATTTTTCTTTTCTGTAATTAATTCTCAATTTTCTTACCTCTGTCTTCAGTGAGACTTGCGGGACTTGTCCTCTTCTGTAAATTTGCATCATCCAGATGATAATATTTATTTATGATGTGGTCAAACTGCAAGTATTTTGAACTCCTACATGAATTAACAGTGTAAGTTTGTTTATTTCAGTTCTAAATAAAGATGTGGCTTCCAAAAAAAAAGTTGCGTCCTCTATACAGTTTCCTTGTCATATCTGCGTCCAGTAAAGAAGTAGCAGCGCCTTATGCTAATGAAAAAGCTTACAGCACTGGGGATTCCCAGGCAGTCTCCCATCCAAGTACTGACCCAGCCCAACCCAGCTTTGCTTCCGAGATCAGACGAGATCGGGCGTGTTCAGGGTGGTATGGCCGTAAGCAAGCATAGAGTTTGAAAACAAGCTATTTCTAGACGTGAAAACCTCAACGTTATCAAAAATGTTGAATAAATAGCTTGGGGTTGAGGAATACTGAACTACATGTAATCAAATTATTAGTACACATATACATTTTGCAGTAGTTTGCTAGTAGTTCAACTACATTCACCTTAGAATCAAGGAGTTGAATTGCTTTTTGCTCTTTTTTGCACTATAAATAACACTTATGAATTTTTAAGAGTTCTGTGACTTGTTTTGTCCGAAATTGATTCATTTGTTTAGCCTGTTGCTTCACTTATAAATACTTTCATGTATTTCCATGTTTCTATTTTTCTTTTCTGTAATTAATTCTCAATTTTCTTACCTCTGTCTTCAGTGAGACTTGCGGGACTTGTCCTCTTCTGTAAATTTGCATCATCCAGATGATAATATTTATTTATGATGTGGTCAAACTGCAAGTATTTTGAACTCCTACATGAATTGTTGAACAGTGTAAGTTTGTTTATTTCAGTTCTAAATAAAGATGTGGCTTCCAAAAAAAAAGTTGCGTCCTCTATACAGTTTCCTTGTCATCTCTGCGTCCAGTAAAGAAGTAGCAGCGCCTTATGCTAATGAAAAAGCTTACAGCACTGGGGATTCCCAGGCAGTCTCCCATCCAAGTACTGACCCAGCCCAACCCAGCTTTGCTTCCGAGATCAGACGAGATCGGGCGTGTTCAGGGTGGTATGGCCGTAAGCAAGCATAGAGGGTGAAAACAAGCTATTTCTAGACGTGAAAACCTCAACGTTATCAAAAATGTTGAATAAATAGCTTGGGGTTGAGGAATACTGAACTACATGTAATCAAATTATTAGTACACATATACATTTTGCAGTAGTTTGCTAGTAGTTCAACTACATTCACCTTAGAATCAAGGAGTTGAATTTCTTTTTGCTCTTTTTTGCACTATAAATAACACTTATGAATTTTTAAGAGTTCTGTGACTTGTTTTGTCCGAAATTGATTCATTTGTTTAGCCTGTTGCTTCACTTATAAATACTTTCATGTATTTCCATGTTTCTATTTTTCTTTTCTGTAATTAATTCTCAATTTTCTTACCTCTGTCTTCAGTGAGACTTGCGGGACTTGTCTTCTTCTGTAAATTCGCATAATCCAGATGATAATATTTATTTATGATGTGGTCAAACTGCAAGTATTTTGAACTCCTACATGAATTAACAGTGTAAGTTTGTTTATTTCAGTTCTAAATAAAGATGTGGCTTCCAAAAAAAAAGTTGCGTCCTCTATACAGTTTCCTTGTCATATCTGCGTCCAGTAAAGAAGTAGCAGCGCCTTATGCTAATGAAAAAGCTTACAGCACTGGGGATTCCCAGGCAGTCTCCCATCCAAGTACTGACCCAGCCCAACCCAGCTTTGCTTCCGAGATCAGACGAGATCGGGCGTGTTCAGGGTGGTATGGCCGTAAGCAAGCATAGAGGGTGAAAACAAGCTATTTCTAGACGTGAAAACCTCAACGTTATCAAAAATGTTGAATAAATAGCTTGGGGTTGAGGAATACTGAACTACATGTAATCAAATTATTAGTACACATATACATTTTGCAGTAGTTTGCTAGTAGTTCAACTACATTCACCTTAGAATCAAGGAGTTGAATTGCTTTTTGCTCTTTTTTGCACTATAAATAACACTTATGAATTTTTAAGAGTTCTGTGACTTGTTTTGTCCGAAATTGATTCATTTGTTTAGCCTGTTGCTTCACTTATAAATACTTTCATGTATTTCCATGTTTCTATTTTTCTTTTCTGTAATTAATTCTCAATTTTCTTACCTCTGTCTTCAGTGAGACTTGCGGGACTTGTCCTCTTCTGTAAATTTGCATCATCCAGATGATAATATTTATTTATGATGTGGTCAAACTGCAAGTATTTTGAACTCCTACATGAATTAACAGTGTAAGTTTGTTTATTTCAGTTCTAAATAAAGATGTGGCTTCCAAAAAAAAAGTTGCGTCCTCTATACAGTTTCCTTGTCATATCTGCGTCCAGTAAAGAAGTAGCAGCGCCTTATGCTAATGAAAAAGCTTACAGCACTGGGGATTCCCAGGCAGTCTCCCATCCAAGTACTGACCCAGCCCAACCCAGCTTTGCTTCCGAGATCAGACGAGATCGGGCGTGTTCAGGGTGGTATGGCCGTAAGCAAGCATAGAGTTTGAAAACAAGCTATTTCTAGACGTGAAAACCTCAACGTTATCAAAAATGTTGAATAAATAGCTTGGGGTTGAGGAATACTGAACTACATGTAATCAAATTATTAGTACACATATACATTTTGCAGTAGTTTGCTAGTAGTTCAACTACATTCACCTTAGAATCAAGGAGTTGAATTTCTTTTTGCTCTTTTTTGCACTATAAATAACACTTATGAATTTTTAAGAGTTCTGTGACTTGTTTTGTCCGAAATTGATTCATTTGTTTAGCCTGTTGCTTCACTTATAAATACTTTCATGTATTTCCATGTTTCTATTTTTCTTTTCTGTAATTAATTCTCAATTTTCTTACCTCTGTCTTCAGTGAGACTTGCGGGACTTGTCTTCTTCTGTAAATTCGCATAATCCAGATGATAATATTTATTTATGATGTGGTCAAACTGCAAGTATTTTGAACTCCTACATGAATTAACAGTGTAAGTTTGTTTATTTCAGTTCTAAATAAAGATGTGGCTTCCAAAAAAAAAGTTGCGTCCTCTATACAGTTTCCTTGTCATATCTGCGTCCAGTAAAGAAGTAGCAGCGCCTTATGCTAATGAAAAAGCTTACAGCACTGGGGATTCCCAGGCAGTCTCCCATCCAAGTACTGACCCAGCCCAACCCAGCTTTGCTTCCGAGATCAGACGAGATCGGGCGTGTTCAGGGTGGTATGGCCGTAAGCAAGCATAGAGGGTGAAAACAAGCTATTTCTAGACGTGAAAACCTCAACGTTATCAAAAATGTTGAATAAATAGCTTGGGGTTGAGGAATACTGAACTACATGTAATCAAATTATTAGTACACATATACATTTTGCAGTAGTTTGCTAGTAGTTCAACTACATTCACCTTAGAATCAAGGAGTTGAATTTCTTTTTGCTCTTTTTTGCACTATAAATAACACTTATGAATTTTTAAGAGTTCTGTGACTTGTTTTGTCCGAAATTGATTCATTTGTTTAGCCTGTTGCTTCACTTATAAATACTTTCATGTATTTCCATGTTTCTATTTTTCTTTTCTGTAATTAATTCTCAATTTTCTTACCTCTGTCTTCAGTGAGACTTGCGGGACTTGTCTTCTTCTGTAAATTCGCATAATCCAGATGATAATATTTATTTATGATGTGGTCAAACTGCAAGTATTTTGAACTCCTACATGAATTAACAGTGTAAGTTTGTTTATTTCAGTTCTAAATAAAGATGTGGCTTCCAAAAAAAAAGTTGCGTCCTCTATACAGTTTCCTTGTCATATCTGCGTCCAGTAAAGAAGTAGCAGCGCCTTATGCTAATGAAAAAGCTTACAGCACTGGGGATTCCCAGGCAGACTCCCATCCAAGTACTGACCCAGCCCAACCCAGGTTAGCTTCCGAGATCAGACGAGATCGGGCGCGTTCAGGGTGGTATGGCCGTAAGCAAGCATAGAGGGTGAAAACAAGCTATTTCTAGACGTGAAAACCTCAACGTTATCAAAAATGTTGAATAAATAGCTTGGGGTTGAGGAATACTGAACTACATGTAATCAAATTATTAGTACACATATACATTTTGCAGTAGTTTGCTAGTAGTTCAACTACATTCACCTTAGAATCAAGGAGTTGAATTGCTTTTTGCTCTTTTTTGCACTATAAATAACACTTATGAATTTTTAAGAGTTCTGTGACTTGTTTTGTCCGGAATTGATTCATTTGTTTAGCCTGTTGCTTCACTTATAAATACTTTCATGTATTTCCATGTTTCTATTTTTCTTTTCTGTAATTAATTCTCAATTTTCTTACCTCTGTCTTCAGTGAGACTTGCGGGACTTGTCCTCTTCTGTAAATTTGCATCATCCAGATGATAATATTTATGATGTGGTCAAACTGCAAGTATTTTGAACTCCTACATGAATTAACAGTGTAAGTTTGTTTATTTCAGTTCTAAATAAAGATGTGGCTTCCAAAAAAAAAGTTGCGTCCTCTATACAGTTTCCTTGTCATATCTGCGTCCAGTAAAGAAGTAGCAGCGCCTTATGCTAATGAAAAAGCTTACAGCACTGGGGATTCCCAGGCAGTCTCCCATCCAAGTACTGACCCAGCCCAACCCAGCTTTGCTTCCGAGATCAGACGAGATCGGGCGTGTTCAGGGTGGTATGGCCGTAAGCAAGCATAGAGGGTGAAAACAAGCTATTTCTAGACGTGAAAACCTCAACGTTATCAAAAATGTTGAATAAATAGCTTGGGGTTGAGGAATACTGAACTACATGTAATCAAATTATTAGTACACATATACATTTTGCAGTAGTTTGCTAGTAGTTCAACTACATTCACCTTAGAATCAAGGAGTTGAATTGCTTTTTGCTCTTTTTTGCACTATAAATAACACTTATGAATTTTTAAGAGTTCTGTGACTTGTTTTGTCCGAAATTGATTCATTTGTTTAGCCTGTTGCTTCACTTATAAATACTTTCATGTATTTCCATGTTTCTATTTTTCTTTTCTGTAATTAATTCTCAATTTTCTTACCTCTGTCTTCAGTGAGACTTGCGGGACTTGTCTTCTTCTGTAAATTCGCATAATCCAGATGATAATATTTATTTATGATGTGGTCAAACTGCAAGTATTTTGAACTCCTACATGAATTAACAGTGTAAGTTTGTTTATTTCAGTTCTAAATAAAGATGTGGCTTCCAAAAAAAAAGTTGCGTCCTCTATACAGTTTCCTTGTCATATCTGCGTCCAGTAAAGAAGTAGCAGCGCCTTATGCTAATGAAAAAGCTTACAGCACTGGGGATTCCCAGGCAGTCTCCCATCCAAGTACTGACCCAGCCCAACCCAGCTTAGCTTCCGAGATCAGACGAGATCGGGCGTGTTCAGGGTGGTATGGCCGTAAGCAAGCATAGAGGGTGAAAACAAGCTATTTCTAGACGTGAAAACCTCAACGTTATCAAAAATGTTGAATAAATAGCTTGGGGTTGAGGAATACTGAACTACATGTAATCAAATTATTAGTACACATATACATTTTGCAGTAGTTTGCTAGTAGTTCAACTACATTCACCTTAGAATCAAGGAGTTGAATTGCTTTTTGCTCTTTTTTGCACTATAAATAACACTTATGAATTTTTAAGAGTTCTGTGACTTGTTTTGTCCGGAATTGATTCATTTGTTTAGCCTGTTGCTTCACTTATAAATACTTTCATGTATTTCCATGTTTCTATTTTTCTTTTCTGTAATTAATTCTCAATTTTCTTACCTCTGTCTTCAGTGAGACTTGCGGGACTTGTCCTCTTCTGTAAATTTGCATCATCCAGATGATAATATTTATGATGTGGTCAAACTGCAAGTATTTTGAACTCCTACATGAATTAACAGTGTAAGTTTGTTTATTTCAGTTCTAAATAAAGATGTGGCTTCCAAAAAAAAAGTTGCGTCCTCTATACAGTTTCCTTGTCATATCTGCGTCCAGTAAAGAAGTAGCAGCGCCTTATGCTAATGAAAAAGCTTACAGCACTGGGGATTCCCAGGCAGTCTCCCATCCAAGTACTGACCCAGCCCAACCCAGCTTTGCTTCCGAGATCAGACGAGATCGGGCGTGTTCAGGGTGGTATGGCCGTAAGCAAGCATAGAGTTTGAAAACAAGCTATTTCTAGACGTGAAAACCTCAACGTTATCAAAAATGTTGAATAAATAGCTTGGGGTTGAGGAATACTGAACTACATGTAATCAAATTATTAGTACACATATACATTTTGCAGTAGTTTGCTAGTAGTTCAACTACATTCACCTTAGAATCAAGGAGTTGAATTGCTTTTTGCTCTTTTTTGCACTATAAATAACACTTATGAATTTTTAAGAGTTCTGTGACTTGTTTTGTCCGAAATTGATTCATTTGTTTAGCCTGTTGCTTCACTTATAAATACTTTCATGTATTTCCATGTTTCTATTTTTCTTTTCTGTAATTAATTCTCAATTTTCTTACCTCTGTCTTCAGTGAGACTTGCGGGACTTGTCTTCTTCTGTAAATTCGCATAATCCAGATGATAATATTTATTTATGATGTGGTCAAACTGCAAGTATTTTGAACTCCTACATGAATTGTTGAACAGTGTAAGTTTGTTTATTTCAGTTCTAAATAAAGATGTGGCTTCCAAAAAAAAAGTTGCGTCCTCTATACAGTTTCCTTGTCATATCTGCGTCCAGTAAAGAAGTAGCAGCGCCTTATGCTAATGAAAAAGCTTACAGCACTGGGGATTCCCAGGCAGTCTCCCATCCAAGTACTGACCCAGCCCAACCCAGCTTTGCTTCCGAGATCAGACGAGATCGGGCGTGTTCAGGGTGGTATGGCCGTAAGCAAGCATAGAGGGTGAAAACAAGCTATTTCTAGACGTGAAAACCTCAACGTTATCAAAAATGTTGAATAAATAGCTTGGGGTTGAGGAATACTGAACTACATGTAATCAAATTATTAGTACACATATACATTTTGCAGTAGTTTGCTAGTAGTTCAACTACATTCACCTTAGAATCAAGGAGTTGAATTTCTTTTTGCTCTTTTTTGCACTATAAATAACACTTATGAATTTTTAAGAGTTCTGTGACTTGTTTTGTCCGAAATTGATTCATTTGTTTAGCCTGTTGCTTCACTTATAAATACTTTCATGTATTTCCATGTTTCTATTTTTCTTTTCTGTAATTAATTCTCAATTTTCTTACCTCTGTCTTCAGTGAGACTTGCGGGACTTGTCTTCTTCTGTAAATTCGCATAATCCAGATGATAATATTTATTTATGATGTGGTCAAACTGCAAGTATTTTGAACTCCTACATGAATTAACAGTGTAAGTTTGTTTATTTCAGTTCTAAATAAAGATGTGGCTTCCAAAAAAAAAGTTGCGTCCTCTATACAGTTTCCTTGTCATATCTGCGTCCAGTAAAGAAGTAGCAGCGCCTTATGCTAATGAAAAAGCTTACAGCACTGGGGATTCCCAGGCAGTCTCCCATCCAAGTACTGACCCAGCCCAACCCAGCTTTGCTTCCGAGATCAGACGAGATCGGGCGTGTTCAGGGTGGTATGGCCGTAAGCAAGCATAGAGTTTGAAAACAAGCTATTTCTAGACGTGAAAACCTCAACGTTATCAAAAATGTTGAATAAATAGCTTGGGGTTGAGGAATACTGAACTACATGTAATCAAATTATTAGTACACATATACATTTTGCAGTAGTTTGCTAGTAGTTCAACTACATTCACCTTAGAATCAAGGAGTTGAATTGCTTTTTGCTCTTTTTTGCACTATAAATAACACTTATGAATTTTTAAGAGTTCTGTGACTTGTTTTGTCCGAAATTGATTCATTTGTTTAGCCTGTTGCTTCACTTATAAATACTTTCATGTATTTCCATGTTTCTATTTTTCTTTTCTGTAATTAATTCTCAATTTTCTTACCTCTGTCTTCAGTGAGACTTGCGGGACTTGTCTTCTTCTGTAAATTCGCATAATCCAGATGATAATATTTATTTATGATGTGGTCAAACTGCAAGTATTTTGAACTCCTACATGAATTAACAGTGTAAGTTTGTTTATTTCAGTTCTAAATAAAGATGTGGCTTCCAAAAAAAAAGTTGCGTCCTCTATACAGTTTCCTTGTCATATCTGCGTCCAGTAAAGAAGTAGCAGCGCCTTATGCTAATGAAAAAGCTTACAGCACTGGGGATTCCCAGGCAGACTCCCATCCAAGTACTGACCCAGCCCAACCCAGGTTAGCTTCCGAGATCAGACGAGATCGGGCGCGTTCAGGGTGGTATGGCCGTAAGCAAGCATAGAGGGTGAAAACAAGCTATTTCTAGACGTGAAAACCTCAACGTTATCAAAAATGTTGAATAAATAGCTTGGGGTTGAGGAATACTGAACTACATGTAATCAAATTATTAGTACACATATACATTTTGCAGTAGTTTGCTAGTAGTTCAACTACATTCACCTTAGAATCAAGGAGTTGAATTGCTTTTTGCTCTTTTTTGCACTATAAATAACACTTATGAATTTTTAAGAGTTCTGTGACTTGTTTTGTCCGGAATTGATTCATTTGTTTAGCCTGTTGCTTCACTTATAAATACTTTCATGTATTTCCATGTTTCTATTTTTCTTTTCTGTAATTAATTCTCAATTTTCTTACCTCTGTCTTCAGTGAGACTTGCGGGACTTGTCCTCTTCTGTAAATTTGCATCATCCAGATGATAATATTTATGATGTGGTCAAACTGCAAGTATTTTGAACTCCTACATGAATTAACAGTGTAAGTTTGTTTATTTCAGTTCTAAATAAAGATGTGGCTTCCAAAAAAAAAGTTGCGTCCTCTATACAGTTTCCTTGTCATATCTGCGTCCAGTAAAGAAGTAGCAGCGCCTTATGCTAATGAAAAAGCTTACAGCACTGGGGATTCCCAGGCAGTCTCCCATCCAAGTACTGACCCAGCCCAACCCAGCTTTGCTTCCGAGATCAGACGAGATCGGGCGTGTTCAGGGTGGTATGGCCGTAAGCAAGCATAGAGGGTGAAAACAAGCTATTTCTAGACGTGAAAACCTCAACGTTATCAAAAATGTTGAATAAATAGCTTGGGGTTGAGGAATACTGAACTACATGTAATCAAATTATTAGTACACATATACATTTTGCAGTAGTTTGCTAGTAGTTCAACTACATTCACCTTAGAATCAAGGAGTTGAATTGCTTTTTGCTCTTTTTTGCACTATAAATAACACTTATGAATTTTTAAGAGTTCTGTGACTTGTTTTGTCCGAAATTGATTCATTTGTTTAGCCTGTTGCTTCACTTATAAATACTTTCATGTATTTCCATGTTTCTATTTTTCTTTTCTGTAATTAATTCTCAATTTTCTTACCTCTGTCTTCAGTGAGACTTGCGGGACTTGTCCTCTTCTGTAAATTCGCATCATCCAGATGATAATATTTATTTATGATGTGGTCAAACTGCAAGTATTTTGAACTCCTACATGAATTAACAGTGTAAGTTTGTTTATTTCAGTTCTAAATAAAGATGTGGCTTCCAAAAAAAAAGTTGCGTCCTCTATACAGTTTCCTTGTCATATCTGCGTCCAGTAAAGAAGTAGCAGCGCCTTATGCTAATGAAAAAGCTTACAGCACTGGGGATTCCCAGGCAGTCTCCCATCCAAGTACTGACCCAGCCCAACCCAGCTTTGCTTCCGAGATCAGACGAGATCGGGCGTGTTCAGGGTGGTATGGCCGTAAGCAAGCATAGAGGGTGAAAACAAGCTATTTCTAGACGTGAAAACCTCAACGTTATCAAAAATGTTGAATAAATAGCTTGGGGTTGAGGAATACTGAACTACATGTAATCAAATTATTAGTACACATATACATTTTGCAGTAGTTTGCTAGTAGTTCAACTACATTCACCTTAGAATCAAGGAGTTGAATTGCTTTTTGCTCTTTTTTGCACTATAAATAACACTTATGAATTTTTAAGAGTTCTGTGACTTGTTTTGTCCGAAATTGATTCATTTGTTTAGCCTGTTGCTTCACTTATAAATACTTTCATGTATTTCCATGTTTCTATTTTTCTTTTCTGTAATTAATTCTCAATTTTCTTACCTCTGTCTTCAGTGAGACTTGCGGGACTTGTCCTCTTCTGTAAATTCGCATCATCCAGATGATAATATTTATTTATGATGTGGTCAAACTGCAAGTATTTTGAACTCCTACATGAATTAACAGTGTAAGTTTGTTTATTTCAGTTCTAAATAAAGATGTGGCTTCCAAAAAAAAAGTTGCGTCCTCTATACAGTTTCCTTGTCATATCTGCGTCCAGTAAAGAAGTAGCAGCGCCTTATGCTAATGAAAAAGCTTACAGCACTGGGGATTCCCAGGCAGTCTCCCATCCAAGTACTGACCCAGCCCAACCCAGCTTTGCTTCCGAGATCAGACGAGATCGGGCGTGTTCAGGGTGGTATGGCCGTAAGCAAGCATAGAGGGTGAAAACAAGCTATTTCTAGACGTGAAAACCTCAACGTTATCAAAAATGTTGAATAAATAGCTTGGGGTTGAGGAATACTGAACTACATGTAATCAAATTATTAGTACACATATACATTTTGCAGTAGTTTGCTAGTAGTTCAACTACATTCACCTTAGAATCAAGGAGTTGAATTGCTTTTTGCTCTTTTTTGCACTATAAATAACACTTATGAATTTTTAAGAGTTCTGTGACTTGTTTTGTCCGAAATTGATTCATTTGTTTAGCCTGTTGCTTCACTTATAAATACTTTCATGTATTTCCATGTTTCTATTTTTCTTTTCTGTAATTAATTCTCAATTTTCTTACCTCTGTCTTCAGTGAGACTTGCGGGACTTGTCTTCTTCTGTAAATTCGCATAATCCAGATGATAATATTTATTTATGATGTGGTCAAACTGCAAGTATTTTGAACTCCTACATGAATTAACAGTGTAAGTTTGTTTATTTCAGTTCTAAATAAAGATGTGGCTTCCAAAAAAAAAGTTGCGTCCTCTATACAGTTTCCTTGTCATATCTGCGTCCAGTAAAGAAGTAGCAGCGCCTTATGCTAATGAAAAAGCTTACAGCACTGGGGATTCCCAGGCAGTCTCCCATCCAAGTACTGACCCAGCCCAACCCAGCTTTGCTTCCGAGATCAGACGAGATCGGGCGTGTTCAGGGTGGTATGGCCGTAAGCAAGCATAGAGGGTGAAAACAAGCTATTTCTAGACGTGAAAACCTCAACGTTATCAAAAATGTTGAATAAATAGCTTGGGGTTGAGGAATACTGAACTACATGTAATCAAATTATTAGTACACATATACATTTTGCAGTAGTTTGCTAGTAGTTCAACTACATTCACCTTAGAATCAAGGAGTTGAATTGCTTTTTGCTCTTTTTTGCACTATAAATAACACTTATGAATTTTTAAGAGTTCTGTGACTTGTTTTGTCCGAAATTGATTCATTTGTTTAGCCTGTTGCTTCACTTATAAATACTTTCATGTATTTCCATGTTTCTATTTTTCTTTTCTGTAATTAATTCTCAATTTTCTTACCTCTGTCTTCAGTGAGACTTGCGGGACTTGTCCTCTTCTGTAAATTCGCATCATCCAGATGATAATATTTATTTATGATGTGGTCAAACTGCAAGTATTTTGAACTCCTACATGAATTAACAGTGTAAGTTTGTTTATTTCAGTTCTAAATAAAGATGTGGCTTCCAAAAAAAAAGTTGCGTCCTCTATACAGTTTCCTTGTCATATCTGCGTCCAGTAAAGAAGTAGCAGCGCCTTATGCTAATGAAAAAGCTTACAGCACTGGGGATTCCCAGGCAGTCTCCCATCCAAGTACTGACCCAGCCCAACCCAGCTTTGCTTCCGAGATCAGACGAGATCGGGCGTGTTCAGGGTGGTATGGCCGTAAGCAAGCATAGAGGGTGAAAACAAGCTATTTCTAGACGTGAAAACCTCAACGTTATCAAAAATGTTGAATAAATAGCTTGGGGTTGAGGAATACTGAACTACATGTAATCAAATTATTAGTACACATATACATTTTGCAGTAGTTTGCTAGTAGTTCAACTACATTCACCTTAGAATCAAGGAGTTGAATTGCTTTTTGCTCTTTTTTGCACTATAAATAACACTTATGAATTTTTAAGAGTTCTGTGACTTGTTTTGTCCGAAATTGATTCATTTGTTTAGCCTGTTGCTTCACTTATAAATACTTTCATGTATTTCCATGTTTCTATTTTTCTTTTCTGTAATTAATTCTCAATTTTCTTACCTCTGTCTTCAGTGAGACTTGCGGGACTTGTCCTCTTCTGTAAATTCGCATCATCCAGATGATAATATTTATTTATGATGTGGTCAAACTGCAAGTATTTTGAACTCCTACATGAATTAACAGTGTAAGTTTGTTTATTTCAGTTCTAAATAAAGATGTGGCTTCCAAAAAAAAAGTTGCGTCCTCTATACAGTTTCCTTGTCATATCTGCGTCCAGTAAAGAAGTAGCAGCGCCTTATGCTAATGAAAAAGCTTACAGCACTGGGGATTCCCAGGCAGTCTCCCATCCAAGTACTGACCCAGCCCAACCCAGCTTTGCTTCCGAGATCAGACGAGATCGGGCGTGTTCAGGGTGGTATGGCCGTAAGCAAGCATAGAGGGTGAAAACAAGCTATTTCTAGACGTGAAAACCTCAACGTTATCAAAAATGTTGAATAAATAGCTTGGGGTTGAGGAATACTGAACTACATGTAATCAAATTATTAGTACACATATACATTTTGCAGTAGTTTGCTAGTAGTTCAACTACATTCACCTTAGAATCAAGGAGTTGAATTGCTTTTTGCTCTTTTTTGCACTATAAATAACACTTATGAATTTTTAAGAGTTCTGTGACTTGTTTTGTCCGAAATTGATTCATTTGTTTAGCCTGTTGCTTCACTTATAAATACTTTCATGTATTTCCATGTTTCTATTTTTCTTTTCTGTAATTAATTCTCAATTTTCTTACCTCTGTCTTCAGTGAGACTTGCGGGACTTGTCCTCTTCTGTAAATTTGCATCATCCAGATGATAATATTTATTTATGATGTGGTCAAACTGCAAGTATTTTGAACTCCTACATGAATTAACAGTGTAAGTTTGTTTATTTCAGTTCTAAATAAAGATGTGGCTTCCAAAAAAAAAGTTGCGTCCTCTATACAGTTTCCTTGTCATATCTGCGTCCAGTAAAGAAGTAGCAGCGCCTTATGCTAATGAAAAAGCTTACAGCACTGGGGATTCCCAGGCAGTCTCCCATCCAAGTACTGACCCAGCCCAACCCAGCTTTGCTTCCGAGATCAGACGAGATCGGGCGTGTTCAGGGTGGTATGGCCGTAAGCAAGCATAGAGGGTGAAAACAAGCTATTTCTAGACGTGAAAACCTCAACGTTATCAAAAATGTTGAATAAATAGCTTGGGGTTGAGGAATACTGAACTACATGTAATCAAATTATTAGTACACATATACATTTTGCAGTAGTTTGCTAGTAGTTCAACTACATTCACCTTAGAATCAAGGAGTTGAATTGCTTTTTGCTCTTTTTTGCACTATAAATAACACTTATGAATTTTTAAGAGTTCTGTGACTTGTTTTGTCCGAAATTGATTCATTTGTTTAGCCTGTTGCTTCACTTATAAATACTTTCATGTATTTCCATGTTTCTATTTTTCTTTTCTGTAATTAATTCTCAATTTTCTTACCTCTGTCTTCAGTGAGACTTGCGGGACTTGTCCTCTTCTGTAAATTCGCATCATCCAGATGATAATATTTATTTATGATGTGGTCAAACTGCAAGTATTTTGAACTCCTACATGAATTGTTGAACAGTGTAAGTTTGTTTATTTCAGTTCTAAATAAAGATGTGGCTTCCAAAAAAAAAGTTGCGTCCTCTATACAGTTTCCTTGTCATATCTGCGTCCAGTAAAGAAGTAGCAGCGCCTTATGCTAATGAAAAAGCTTACAGCACTGGGGATTCCCAGGCAGTCTCCCATCCAAGTACTGACCCAGCCCAACCCAGCTTTGCTTCCGAGATCAGACGAGATCGGGCGTGTTCAGGGTGGTATGGCCGTAAGCAAGCATAGAGGGTGAAAACAAGCTATTTCTAGACGTGAAAACCTCAACGTTATCAAAAATGTTGAATAAATAGCTTGGGGTTGAGGAATACTGAACTACATGTAATCAAATTATTAGTACACATATACATTTTGCAGTAGTTTGCTAGTAGTTCAACTACATTCACCTTAGAATCAAGGAGTTGAATTGCTTTTTGCTCTTTTTTGCACTATAAATAACACTTATGAATTTTTAAGAGTTCTGTGACTTGTTTTGTCCGAAATTGATTCATTTGTTTAGCCTGTTGCTTCACTTATAAATACTTTCATGTATTTCCATGTTTCTATTTTTCTTTTCTGTAATTAATTCTCAATTTTCTTACCTCTGTCTTCAGTGAGACTTGCGGGACTTGTCTTCTTCTGTAAATTCGCATAATCCAGATGATAATATTTATTTATGATGTGGTCAAACTGCAAGTATTTTGAACTCCTACATGAATTAACAGTGTAAGTTTGTTTATTTCAGTTCTAAATAAAGATGTGGCTTCCAAAAAAAAAGTTGCGTCCTCTATACAGTTTCCTTGTCATATCTGCGTCCAGTAAAGAAGTAGCAGCGCCTTATGCTAATGAAAAAGCTTACAGCACTGGGGATTCCCAGGCAGTCTCCCATCCAAGTACTGACCCAGCCCAACCCAGCTTAGCTTCCGAGATCAGACGAGATCGGGCGTGTTCAGGGTGGTATGGCCGTAAGCAAGCATAGAGGGTGAAAACAAGCTATTTCTAGACGTGAAAACCTCAACGTTATCAAAAATGTTGAATAAATAGCTTGGGGTTGAGGAATACTGAACTAC
>JAQOOF010000754.1:0-18969 GCA_029931835.1 Etheostoma nigrum | reverse complement strand
TCAGTGTACTACATTATATATGTAATGTATAAAGGTTTCTAGTGTCAGTGTACTACATTATATATGTAATGTATAAAGGTTTCTAGTGTCAGTGTATTACATTATATATGTAATGTATAAAGGTTTCTAGTGTCAGTGTATTACATTATATATGTAATGTATAAAGGTTTCTAGTGTCAGTGTATTACATTATATATGTAATGTATAAAGGTTTCTAGAGTCAGTGTATTACATTATATATGTAATGTATAAAGGTTTCTAGTGTCAGTGTACTACATTATATATGTAATGTATAAAGGTTTCTAGTGTCAGTGTATTACATTATATATGTAATGTATAAAGGTTTCTAGAGTCAGTGTACTACATTATATATGTAATGTATAAAGGTTTCTAGTGTCAGTGTATTACATTATATATGTAATGTATAAAGGTTTCTAGTGTCAGTGTATTACATTATATATGTAATGTATAAAGGTTTCTAGTGTCAGTGTATTACATTATATATGTAATGTATAAAGGTTTCTAGTGTCAGTGTACTACATTATATATGTAATGTATAAAGGTTTCTAGTGTCAGTGTATTACATTATATATGTAATGTATAAAGGTTTCTAGTGTCAGTGTACTACATTATATATGTAATGTATAAAGGTTTCTAGTGTCAGTGTACTACATTATATATGTAATGTATAAAGGTTTCTAGTGTCAGTGTATTACATTATATATGTAATGTATAAAGGTTTCTAGTGTCAGTGTATTACATTATATATGTAATGTATAAAGGTTTCTAGTGTCAGTGTATTACATTATATATGTAATGTATAAAGGTTTCTAGTGTCAGTGTATTACATTATATATGTAATGTATAAAGGTTTCTAGTGTCAGTGTATTACATTATATATGTAATGTATAAAGGTTTCTAGTGTCAGTGTATTACATTATATATGTAATGTATAAAGGTTTCTAGAGTCAGTGTATTACATTATATATGTAATGTATAAAGGTTTCTAGTGTCAGTGTATTACATTATATATGTAATGTATAAAGGTTTCTAGTGTCAGTGTATTACATTATATATGTAATGTATAAAGGTTTCTAGTGTCAGTGTATTACATTATATATGTAATGTATAAAGGTTTCTAGTGTCAGTGTACTACATTATATATGTAATGTATAAAGGTTTCTAGTGTCAGTGTATTACATTATATATGTAATGTATAAAGGTTTCTAGTGTCAGTGTATTACATTATATATGTAATGTATAAAGGTTTCTAGTGTCAGTGTATTACATTATATATGTAATGTATAAAGGTTTCTAGTGTCAGTGTACTACATTATATATGTAATGTATAAAGGTTTCTAGTGTCAGTGTATTACATTATATATGTAATGTATAAAGGTTTCTAGTGTCAGTGTATTACATTATATATGTAATGTATAAAGGTTTCTAGTGTCAGTGTATTACATTATATATGTAATGTATAAAGGTTTCTAGTGTCAGTGTATTACATTATATATGTAATGTATAAAGGTTTCTAGTGTCAGTGTATTACATTATATATGTAATGTATAAAGGTTTCTAGTGTCAGTGTATTACATTATATATGTAATGTATAAAGGTTTCTAGTGTCAGTGTATTACATTATATATGTAATGTATAAAGGTTTCTAGTGTCAGTGTATTACATTATATATGTAATGTATAAAGGTTTCTAGTGTCAGTGTATTACATTATATATGTAATGTATAAAGGTTTCTAGTGTCAGTGTATTACATTATATATGTAATGTATAAAGGTTTCTAGTGTCAGTGTATTACATTATATATGTAATGTATAAAGGTTTCTAGTAGTCAGTGTACTACATTATATATGTAATGTATAAAGGTTTCTAGTGTCAGTGTATTACATTATATATGTAATGTATAAAGGTTTCTAGTGTCAGTGTATTACATTATATATGTAATGTATAAAGGTTTCTAGTGTCAGTGTATTACATTATATATGTAATGTATAAAGGTTTCTAGAGTCAGTGTACTACATTATATATGTAATGTATAAAGGTTTCTAGTGTCAGTGTATTACATTATATATGTAATGTATAAAGGTTTCTAGTGTCAGTGTATTACATTATATATGTAATGTATAAAGGTTTCTAGAGTCAGTGTATTACATTATATATGTAATGTATAAAGGTTTCTAGTGTCAGTGTATTACATTATATATGTAATGTATAAAGGTTTCTAGTGTCAGTGTATTACATTATATATGTAATGTATAAAGGTTTCTAGTGTCAGTGTATTACATTATATATGTAATGTATAAAGGTTTCTAGAGTCAGTGTATTACATTATATATGTAATGTATAAAGGTTTCTAGTGTCAGTGTATTACATTATATATGTAATGTATAAAGGTTTCTAGTGTCAGTGTATTACATTATATATGTAATGTATAAAGGTTTCTAGTGTCAGTGTATTACATTATATATGTAATGTATAAAGGTTTCTAGAGTCAGTGTATTACATTATATATGTAATGTATAAAGGTTTCTAGTGTCAGTGTATTACATTATATATGTAATGTATAAAGGTTTCTAGTGTCAGTGTATTACATTATATATGTAATGTATAAAGGTTTCTAGAGTCAGTGTATTACATTATATATGTAATGTATAAAGGTTTCTAGTGTCAGTGTACTACATTATATATGTAATGTATAAAGGTTTCTAGAGTCAGTGTATTACATTATATATGTAATGTATAAAGGTTTCTAGAGTCAGTGTATTACATTATATATGTAATGTATAAAGGTTTCTAGTGTCAGTGTATTACATTATATATGTAATGTATAAAGGTTTCTAGAGTCAGTGTATTACATTATATATGTAATGTATAAAGGTTTCTAGAGTCAGTGTATTACATTATATATGTAATGTATAAAGGTTTCTAGTGTCAGTGTATTACATTATATATGTAATGTATAAAGGTTTCTAGAGTCAGTGTACTACATTATATATGTAATGTATAAAGGTTTCTAGTGTCAGTGTATTACATTATATATGTAATGTATAAAGGTTTCTAGTGTCAGTGTATTACATTATATATGTAATGTATAAAGGTTTCTAGAGTCAGTGTATTACATTATATATGTAATGTATAAAGGTTTCTAGAGTCAGTGTACTACATTATATATGTAATGTATAAAGGTTTCTAGTGTCAGTGTATTACATTATATATGTAATGTATAAAGGTTTCTAGAGTCAGTGTACTACATTATATATGTAATGTATAAAGGTTTCTAGTGTCAGTGTATTACATTATATATGTAATGTATAAAGGTTTCTAGTGTCAGTGTATTACATTATATATGTAATGTATAAAGGTTTCTAGAGTCAGTGTACTACATTATATATGTAATGTATAAAGGTTTCTAGTGTCAGTGTATTACATTATATATGTAATGTATAAAGGTTTCTAGTGTCAGTGTATTACATTATATATGTAATGTATAAAGGTTTCTAGTGTCAGTGTATTACATTATATATGTAATGTATAAAGGTTTCTAGTGTCAGTGTATTACATTATATATGTAATGTATAAAGGTTTCTAGTGTCAGTGTATTACATTATATATGTAATGTATAAAGGTTTCTAGTGTCAGTGTATTACATTATATATGTAATGTATAAAGGTTTCTAGTGTCAGTGTACTACATTATATATGTAATGTATAAAGGTTTCTAGAGTCAGTGTATTACATTATATATGTAATGTATAAAGGTTTCTAGTGTCAGTGTACTACATTATATATGTAATGTATAAAGGTTTCTAGTGTCAGTGTATTACATTATATATGTAATGTATAAAGGTTTCTAGTGTCAGTGTATTACATTATATATGTAATGTATAAAGGTTTCTAGTGTCAGTGTATTACATTATATATGTAATGTATAAAGGTTTCTAGTGTCAGTGTATTACATTATATATGTAATGTATAAAGGTTTCTAGTGTCAGTGTACTACATTATATATGTAATGTATAAAGGTTTCTAGAGTCAGTGTATTACATTATATATGTAATGTATAAAGGTTTCTAGTGTCAGTGTATTACATTATATATGTAATGTATAAAGGTTTCTAGTGTCAGTGTATTACATTATATATGTAATGTATAAAGGTTTCTAGTGTCAGTGTATTACATTATATATGTAATGTATAAAGGTTTCTAGTGTCAGTGTACTACATTATATATGTAATGTATAAAGGTTTCTAGTGTCAGTGTATTACATTATATATGTAATGTATAAAGGTTTCTAGAGTCAGTGTATTACATTATATATGTAATGTATAAAGGTTTCTAGTGTCAGTGTATTACATTATATATGTAATGTATAAAGGTTTCTAGTGTCAGTGTATTACATTATATATGTAATGTATAAAGGTTTCTAGAGTCAGTGTATTACATTATATATGTAATGTATAAAGGTTTCTAGTGTCAGTGTACTACATTATATATGTAATGTATAAAGGTTTCTAGAGTCAGTGTACTACATTATATATGTAATGTATAAAGGTTTCTAGAGTCAGTGTATTACATTATATATGTAATGTATAAAGGTTTCTAGAGTCAGTGTACTACATTATATATGTAATGTATAAAGGTTTCTAGTGTCAGTGTATTACATTATATATGTAATGTATAAAGGTTTCTAGAGTCAGTGTATTACATTATATATGTAATGTATAAAGGTTTCTAGTGTCAGTGTATTACATTATATATGTAATGTATAAAGGTTTCTAGTGTCAGTGTATTACATTATATATGTAATGTATAAAGGTTTCTAGAGTCAGTGTATTACATTATATATGTAATGTATAAAGGTTTCTAGTGTCAGTGTATTACATTATATATGTAATGTATAAAGGTTTCTAGTGTCAGTGTATTACATTATATATGTAATGTATAAAGGTTTCTAGTGTCAGTGTATTGGCCGTGGCTGTATGTATATCGGCTGATATATTGGAATTTCAAATAACAAAATATTTGTATCGGTATTAAAAATCCTTCGGTCGGGCTCTAGTTGTGCACCACACAAAAAATATCATGAAAGTGTTTTTTTCATAATGTAATTGTGCGACACTGCTGTGAAGAATTTGACAGACCTGCCGACTTTGAGACTCACAATTCCCCCACAGGTGCAGTGAGCTTTTTTAATATTCAGCCTGTGAAACCGGTAGGTGGGAGCTGCTTTTAAAAATGGAATGCTTGTTTTTCATGACTTGCTAAATTCTACAATGGCTGCGAAACCTTTTTTCTGACTTTTTTAGGGTTTAATGTTGACCAAGCGTATGGGAGAAAGCTATATGAGACATGCAATAATATAAAGTTAATTGACTTTTGTTGTTAAATAAAAACATGTCAATAAACTCAACATGTCTGGCCCTTACTGTGATCATCATTTCCAGTGTGGCCCTTAGGGAAATTGAGTTTGACACCCCTGTTATAGAAGAAAAGTTTGAAGAGGTTTAAAAAGTGAAAACGATGTAACTACAGCTGTGAAAGTGACCTGAAACACTTTGAAAGGTACTCCCGCTCTGTCTCCACACCTCACCGTTTGTCAGAGTCTGTGCTTCATACTGTCCTCTGATTACATTAATCACCATGCACTCCCTACTTCCACACACTGTCATTTACCTCCGATGCCTTGTAAGCACCACTATGAGTCAAGTGCTATAGCTGTTATTATCCATACAAGATGAAGGCTAGAAGGGGATGAAATCAAATAACATTTCAAAAATATATATTCCTCAGGTCTCTTTGCAGGACCTGGCTCTGCCTTTACATGGTTCTCAAAGACACACAGGAACACACACACACACACCAAGGTCACAGAGACCTGCCGACTCAGCGCTCTATTGAGAGTAAATGTCCTGAGCTACTCGTTAGCGGCTCTTTCAATATCGTATGCTGAGCTGATGGAAGGCCACTCTCACTAAAATGAGCACATTCTCTGTGGGGACTAAATGAAATTAAAATTGCCAAATTGCTGTGAAATTGAAACATGTTAAGCAGTCTGAGTGAGCAAACACAGAACTGTCAAAACCGCAGCACTATTACATTAGTATTTTAAACAGCGTGCATAGCTTGTTGATGCAGAGGGTGCATCAAAGGAAACAGGGTGACCTCCCGGGCTAACCCAATAAAACCACCTCTCAGTGCGCTCCCCGTAGTCATCATGGCAACATTGATTACGCTGCACTCTGAACTTTGATTTTATGTTGCGCTTCTATTGAGATGGGCTCCCATAGAGATAGAAACATTCAGTCTATCTATGATTCACTCTGTCCCCCTCCTGCTGATTGCTGCACCGACACACCGACTCTGGGCTGCGGAGCATGAAAACACCATGTCTCTGGGAGACTTTCCACTGGTCCGGGTCCTGACCCCAAAGTCAGAGTGTTGAGCTGAGTTTCAGACATGCAATTTCTCATATTGCTGGCTTTATCAAAGATTCTCAATAACAAAGGATATCAATGGTATGAAAAGGTACACACGTCAAGTAGGGCTGGGCAATATATTGATATTATATCAATATTGTGATATGAGACTAGATATAGTCTTAGATTTTGGATATACATGTTGTCTTTTCCTGGTTTTACAGGCTGCATCACAGTAAAGTGATTTCTGAACTTACCAGACTGTTCTAGCTGTTCTATTATTATCTTTTACCCACTTAGTCATTATATCCACATTACTGAGCAATATTTATCTCAAATCTCATTGTGTAAATATTTTGTGGAACCACCAATAGTCCATCCGACAATATCGGTATTGAGGTATTTGGTCAAGAATAAAATAAATTTGATTTTCTCCATATAACACTAGATGAAAGGTTATTTTTCTACAGTTATTTATTTCCTTTTGCCAACATTAGATATTTACACAGCTCGAATACAAAATATATATATCTAGAATTATGGAAATGTAAGTTCTGAACATTAGTTGACGTTAGATTGTCAGTGTTGCCAGATCTAGAGAAAGTCTGTTCATCAGACAGAAACAGGTCTCAAACAAAGTTATTTTATTTATCTTTTTTAATTTTCTGTCTCCGTCTGAAAAATGATGCCATGTCAGTGTCAGAATGTTCTGGAGATATGTGGCTGTGGAAAAATGACTCCAATATTTACTTTGGTGAATATGGGGCTATAATATGTGCTCCTGTTCACTTCTCCCTTTGTGATCAACACACTCAGGACTGGCTGCTATTCTCCTAAAAAGGCGTGGCTGTAGAGAAACCCATGGGACACGGATACAGGAAGTTACTCTCTTATCTATCTGGAGAAGTCATAGCTGGTGGGCTTTTAAACATGCAGTGGGTCTCCCTTCCGTAAATGTTCCCTAATGGCTCTATTCAGAGAAAGACAGCCAACATTTAGCACCAGCCATGCCAGAGGGAGCAGTGGTGCTCCCGCTCCTCTCGTAACAACCACTGCGTATTAGTACTGAACAATTTGGGGGGTAATCTAATTGCAATTATTCTGCCAGATATTGCAATTACGATTCAATTTGAGATTTTTTTTTCAAGTTCAGCAAAAGTATAATATTCACTGTGTAACAGATATAACATGTCATGAAGCAATATAACATGAGACACCATCAAAACTACTCTATATCCTTATACAGAGATGAGAACATAGAAATGAATTGCCAGCAATAAGTGTTTTTTTTAATAAACATGGAACATTGAACAGTCAAACACTGAACATGTATCATAAAAGCTAAAGTTATAATAATACAAAAACAATTCCAATAAAACGTAGAAGTACTTTCCTGTACACTGAAATGTCGGATCTGCCTCAGTTCAACAGCAGCATCTCCATATTGCACCGTCTATCATCTTTAATGAAGGAATACTAAATAAATATTAAAAAATCTCCTGAAAATAGGAAATTTCTGGAAACAATGTGTGATGTAACATTAAAAAAACAACAACTAAAAGCTAAAAGTGAAAGAGAACGGGCGATAACACGAGTCACACTTGGTCAGGCTTTCAACAGAAGGACACAATTACATTTAAATAAATGAATGCAAAACCCCGAATGGGCCCTCAGGTATGTAATATGTCTATTTCATTCATAAAATAAGTTATAAATAAAAAATTATTATCATATTATTTTAGTGAGAACTCAAATAACTAATGTTAGGGAAATCTGTTTATGTTTTGTTATGCATTTCTAGATTTTTTTAAAAATAAATTGGCCCATATATCAGAATATTGGATTTTTAAATAAACTAATATTTGTATCAGTATCGGCCTTAAAAATCCTTTATGTATGCAATAGGATAGTCCTTTAACCAATCAGACCAACGATCCGGGTGACGTACTTTGCAGACAGCAGCATCAACGGGTTGCTGCCAGTTGGTACGCATCAGCGGACGCCATGTTGAATGTAAACGAAAAGCTGCTTGTCGTCGGTCATTGGCAGTTGCCTCTCTATCGTCATCGTGTTAAACTTTGTTTTTGTAACGGAAGCAGGATAGATATACACTCACCTATAGGATTATCAGGACCACCATACTAATACTGTGTTTGACCCCCTTTCTCCTTCAGAACTGCCTTAATTCTACGTGGCATTGATTCAACAAGGTGCTGGAAGCATTCTTTAGAAACGTTGGCCCATATTGAGAGGATAGCATCTTGCAGTTGATGGAGATTTGTGGGATGCACATCCAGGGCACGAAGCTCCCGTTCCACCACATCCCAAAGATGCTCTACTGGGTTGAGATCTGGTGACTGGGTGGGCCATTTTAGTACAGTAAACTCATTGTCATGTTTAAGAAACCAATTTGAAATGATTTGAGCTTTGTGACATGGTGCATAATCCTGCTGGAAGTAGCCATCAGAGGACGGGGACATGGTGCCATAAAAGGATGGACATGGTCAGAAACAATGCTCAGATAGGCCGGGGCATTTAAACTATGCCTAAATGGTACTAAGGGGCCTAAAGTGGGCCAAGAAAACATCCCCCACACCATTACACCACCACCACCAGCCTGCACAGTGGTAGCAAGGCATGATGGATCCATGTTCTCATTCTGACTCTACCATCTGAAGGTCTCAACAGAAATCCAGACTCATCAGACCAGGCAACATTTTTCCAGTCTTCAACTGTCCAGGTTTGGTGAACTCTTGCAAATTGTAGCCTCTTGTTCCTATTTGTAGTGGAGATGAGTGGGGGTCTTCTGCTGTTGTAGCCCATCCGCCTTAAGGTTGTGCGTGTTGTGGCTTTACAAATGCTTTGCTGCATACCTCGGTTGTAACGAGTGGTTATTTCAGTCAAAGTTGCTCTTCTATCAGCTTGAATCAGTTGGCCCATTCTCCTCTGACCTCTAGCATCAACAAGGCATCCCCCCCCCCCCCAGGACTGCCGCATACTGGATGTTTTTCCCTTTTCACACCATTCTTTTTAAACCCTAGAAATGGTTGTGGGTGTAAATCCCAGTAACTGAGCAGATAGTGAAATACTCAGACCGGCCCGTCTGGCACCAACAACCATGCCACGCTCCAAATTGCTTAAATCCCCTTTCTTTCCCATTCTGACATTCAGTTTGGAGTTCAGGAGATGGTCTGGACCAGGAGCACACCCCTAAATGCATTGAAGTAACTGCCATGTGATTGGTTGATTAGAGAATTGCATTATTGAGAAATTGAACAGGTGTTCCTAATAATCCTTTAGGTGAGTGTATGTGCAGGTTTCCAGCCTGAGTGGTAGGGCGAAATCAAATCGCTGGCAGATTGGGCTGGTTTACCCAGTCAAAGCAGGGGGAGGTGGGGCTGGAAAATATTTTTATTTATGAAAGGTTTGAGAACCACTGTGTTAATTCATGGCATCAACAACACATTTTTTATGTTATCAGTACACTGTCTTCAATCTTTTATTTTTCTTATTTAACCAGGTTAGTGTCAGTGAGATAAAATCTTATTTTCAAGAGATACCGGACCAAGATAGCAGAACAGATTAGTTACATATGTGTGTGTGTGTGCGGTGGCTGCTGAGGCCTCGGCCTGGCTGCCTGTGCACAGCTCCCTGCCAAAACAGTAATGGAATCTCACCGTAGCCTGTCTTTGCACTGGAACTGTTTGTCCTGGTGCCAAGATTTCACTGTTTACCCACACAGGAGCCCTCGGGGGGCGGGGGCTGACCCCTCATCCCTGCAGGGGAAGGGGTTATAGGTCCTAACAGCGGAGTGGAGACTCTGGAAAAGGACCTAAGGATCCACCCAGCAATGATTTACACTGCTCCATTAGCTCATCTTAAAACAGCATTAATGTTTCCCCCCTGCTGAACTGCCTTGAAAATAAAAAGGGAAGGCCCTGCCCTCCCCCCATCCCCCATTAGGAGCCCAGGCTTGAAGGTGATAGCTGTTGAAAGCTGACCACAAAAGGGCACATTAAGAATTCAACAGCTTGCACAGCCACATCAACTGGAAAACCGACCGAGGCATGTGTGGGGACAATTAACCCGAGATTTACTGTGTGGAGGATGATCAGGCGAGGTGAGGGGAATCTGCCACTTGCCCCTGTGGTCTCCTCTCCTAACACACTCTTTGATTTAGTGCTAGCTCGGGGGCCTTGCCAGTGCAGTGACTGGTATCATGATAGGAAGGCCAGTAGCGTGAATGGCTCCCACAGGCATGGCGCGCTGATGACCTACAGTCTGATTGCCGCAGCAAAAACTGCCTTGAAACCCCAACTATCTTTGCACTAAGCGCTTAATTAATTGTATCAAGGGCAGACGTGTGTGCAGCGAGGACAGCTGAGGCGACTGAATGACACTCTGCGGTAAGTTGATGATAAGAGCAACATGCAGCGGAGGGGGATCAGAGCTGGCTGAGGAGACGCGCCTGCCGTGGCATGGTCTGCTAAGTGAAATACATTATGGGTCGGATTTTAAGTGTGTGCTACAGCAGAGCCTGGCTCTCGCTGCAGTATGGCTGGGTATGAGAAATGGAAAATATAATAAACAGAGCTGTGGGAGCTCCATGGAGCAGACCAACGTTCACCAGTTAAAGAAGACAGAATGATGGTTGTAGTCCAAAAACAAACCTCTGCTTTCAAATGTTAGACAAACACTTAAGATTCAAAAGCTGCAATCGAAATTCCCACTTTTAGGTTTTCAGTCTTTTTAAATCGGAACTCTTTCACTAAATCTAATGTGGCAAACCTCCCACACTTATTCACTCTTTTAACTACTTTTCAAAAACCAGAAAAGACATTTCCTGACAGGGCGCCCACTTTGAGAAAATGGACTGTACTCTGAAGCATGTCTTTTAGATGGTTTTGGATTGTTACAAGCTCAGTCCGTAGGGAGTTGGGTTGGGAACTGGAAGGTCGCTGGTTCAAGTCCCCATACGGACCAAAGTACAGAGTGTGGACTGGTAGTTGGAGAGGTGCCAGTTCACCTCCTGGGCACTGCCAGGTGCCCTTGAGCAAGGCACTGTACCCCCCAACCGCTCAGGGTGCTGGTCCAGAACTGGCAGCCCCCCCACTCTGACATCTCTCCATTTATGTATGAATAGGTCCTGAGCGTGTGTGTGTATTTCAGGCCTGTGTGTAGTGATTACTAACAAACAGAGTGTAAATTGTAACTTCCACACTGAACACACTCCAATACTTGTAATTGATCGGTTATAGTATCGCAATTTTTTTGAACCATCCCAAAAATGCTTTCACACTAGAAACCAACTGCACCATGGCTCAGCTTGACCCAGGCTGAGACTACCGCTTTTGGTCGGAACCAAAATTTGGCCCTGGTCTCTGATGGTTAGGCCTGGCAGGCAATGCACTGGGTGAAACCCTGGCATGACTTGATATGGATTGTTTCTATGAGCAGAGAACGCATTTTAATACGGCAATATCACTCATGCTCAAGATCATGGTCATTGTGCTGTGGGAAGCCCACATCGTGGATCATGATTAATATTCAAGTAATTGTGCAGCCCTAAGCAGAAGTACAGCAGAACGTTGAGCTGAGCTATTAGTCACCCTGCTGCTTCACGGCAAAAATAAGAACACGCTCTACTATGACTCTAAATGCCGAATGTCTGTTCAACTGTATTAAACTTTTTATTAAACTCAAATGGACAGCCCCAGTCTAATGTGTTGAAAATAAACGAAGAACAATAAATGGATGGACATATAAAAGTGTCTGTATAGCAAACAAGTAGAGCCCGACCTATAAAGGATTTTTTTTTTTTATCCGATATTCCGATATTTCTATTTAAAAAAATAAATCTGGAAACACATTGAAAAAACAAACAGATTTCCATAACATTAGTTATTTGTAGTTATTCACGAGTTCTCACTAAAATAATATAATAATTTGTTTTATTGTCACAACAGGTTTAACCAGTCCTTGTCCCCCCCACCCTCACCGCAGCAATGTCTCCTTCCCTCCACACACCTCCCCCCTGACACCACCACACCCCAGTCTACACACCTCCCCTTCAACACCACAATACCCCCCTCCACACACCTACCCCTTCAACACCACAATACCCCCCTCCACACACCTACCCCCCAACACCACAATACCCCCATCCTCCTCCTCAATACAATCCCCGCCCCACATCACCACAGACCAGGTCAGAGAACAGCTGAGGAGTCTCCGGCCCAGGAAAGCAGCAGGCCCGGATAAAGTGTGTCCGAGACTGCTGAAGACCTGCGCTGCAGAACTGGGGGTACCACTCCAATGGATCTCCAACCTTGGCCTGCAGCTAGGGAGAGGGCCCACCCTCTGGAAGACATCCTGCATCGTTACGGTTCCCAAGAAGAACAGGCCCAGCGAGCTGAATGACTTCTGACCGGTGGCACTCACTTCACACCTGATGAAGGCGTTAGAGCGGCTCTTCCTCAGCCTCCTCAAACCCCAGGTACAGCACGTCGAGGACCGACTGCAGTTTGCGTACCAGCCAGATGTTGGTGTGGAGGGCGCCATCCTCTACCTGCTACACCAGGTCCACTCCCATCTGGATAAGGGGAACGGCACAGTGAGGGTCCTCTTCTTGGACTTCTCCATTGCCTTTAATACCATACAGCCCCCTATACTCAAAGACAAACTGAACAGGATGGGAGTGGACCCCTATCTGGTAGACTGGATCAGAGACTACCTCACCGACAGGCCACAGTATGTCAGGCTAAAGGACATCATGTCTGACACTGTGGTCAGCAGCACTGGAGCCCCCCAGGGCACGGTGCTGGCCCCTCTTCTCTTCACCCTGTACACCTCGGACTTCTGTTACAACTCAGAGCTGTGTCACATACAGAAGTACGCAGATGACACAGCCATCGTTGGGTGTATCAGGGGTGACAGGGAGGAATAGTATCGGAGTCTGGTGGGGGACTTTGCTCTCTGGTGTCGCATTAACTGCCTACAGCTCAACACCTCTAAGACGAAGGAGCTGGTTGTTGACTTTGGGAAGTCCAGACCAAGACCACGACCGGTCCTGCTAGAGGGAGTTGAGGTGGAGGCAGTTAAATCATACAAATACCTTGGGCTGTGGCTGGACAACAAACTGGACTGGACAACACACAGCAGCCACCTATACAGGAAGACACAGAGCCGGCTGTGCTTCCTGAGGAGACTGCAGTCCTTTAACATCTGCAGCAAACTGCTGTGGATGTTTTACCAGTCTGGGGTCACCAGTGTCCTCTTCTACACTGTGGTGTGCTGGGGGGGCAGCATATCGAAGAAGGACACCCACAGGCTGGATAAACTGATCAGGCGGGCCGGCTTTGTGGTCGGCATGAAGCTGGACTCACTGGCAGAGAGGAGGACATTGGACAAACTGCTGGACATTACTGACAATGCCAGCCACCCCCTGCACACCGTCATCAGCACCCAGAGGAGCCTGTTCAGTGGAAGGCTGCTCCTTCCCAAGTGCCGGACCAATAGACTCAAGGACTCCTTTGTCGCTCATGCCATCAGACTCTACAACTCCTCACTCGGGGGGAGGAGGAAATAGGGATAATAGAGGACCATACATACATACATACATACATACGTACACACGTACACACACACACACACACACACACACACACACACACACACACACACACACACACACACACACACATCATCATCTTACATCAATACCTGGTCACTTTATAACTTTAACACTGGACTCAACACTGACACTTTTGATAATAATTTATGGTCTTTTTTGTCTTTATTTGACAATTATTATTATTATTATTATTATTATTATTACTGTTATTTTGTTGTCTTTATACTGTCTTTTTGATCTATTTTGTTTTTCTTGCTAAAACTGCTGCTGGAATTTTCATTTTCCTTGCGGGAGTCATCCTAAAGGATCAATAAAGAGAAGTCTAAGTCTAAGTCTAACAGAACAGAGGAACATCAAAATATATTAAAGTTCTGATAAATAAAATGTAGAAAAATACTAACTTAAGATATGAAACTTAAAGTTTTGAACAAAATCACCAACAGGGACGTTGTAGAGCGTCCTCTGGTGGACAGACTATGCAATGGCAACACTAACAGGGACGTTGTAGAGCGTCCTCTGGTGGACAGACTATGCAATGGCAACACTAACAGGGACGTTGTAGAGCGTCCTCTGGTGGACAGACTATGCAATGGCAACACTAACAGGGACGTTGTAGAGCGTCCTCTGGTGGACAGACTATGCAACGTCATCACTAACAGGGACGTTGTAGAGCGTCCTCTGGTGGACAGACTATGCAACACCATCACTAATAGGGACGTTGTAGAGCGTCCTCTGGTGGACAGACTATGCAACACCATCACTAACAGGGACGTTGTAGAGCGTCCTCTGGTGGACAGACTATGCAACGCCAACACTCATAACATGGTTGACCGTCCGTTTTTATTTTATTTTTAAAATATTCATTTATCAGAATCATTTGTTATTATAAATGATTGTGATGAATGCATATTTAAAATAATGCTGATACAGACAGTTTGGGAAATGCCTAATATCGGCCGATATATCGGTCGGGCTCGGTCGAGTATGCAGAAATAAGACACACACCAATTCTGAAACAGGGTTTTGAACAACTAAAGGCCAGTGTCAGTGGAACCTGAAGAACTGTGTATGCATTTGTCTTTCACACATCAATATTGACCCTTGACCTGAAAAGAGAGGAGACAGAGACTACAACACTCCGGGCTTTCCTGGGGAAGTGTTGGCAGTCAGTGGAGCACAGCTCGCCTTATCTCCCCTCCTCCTGCAACTGGTTGGTTGAGTAGAGCTGTAACAACACAGGCAGATAAAGAGACGCCCAGGCCTGTTTCTGTCAGCTGTCGGCCCTATCTCTGTGATGACAGGGGACTGTGGCTAGTAAACACACACACACACACACACACACACACACACACACACACACACACACACACGACTCAGCCGCTCCTCTACAGATCAGAGGAGCTGATGTTCAATTACTCACACTAACTCGTCTTCTCATTATGGTTGGGATATGGGATTACGGCGGCCTGGGTGGGAGGGGACGACAGCCGAGCCTCCGGAGGGAGGGAGGTAGGGATCTCAACCTTTCAACCGTGTTTACTAGGGTGTTGAAACTAATCGATGCATCGCGATGCGGAGCTGGACGCTTCTGCATAGAAGCGCTGACAGACCATACTGGATTGTTGCCTATTGATGTTGGTTGCTGATCTTCAGGTTGACTGTTTGGATATCGGTTCATTGGGTAGGTATTCGATTTTTTAGTTCTAGGATTCAAAAATATTTGTTTTTTTTTGTTGTTGTTTTCTTATTCCTTCAAATCTTCAATAGCCGTATCCTCAAGAAATGATGAAAGAAAACTGAAATAAAATGAACCCTGACTAATATTGCGATATGACTCGCAAAATTGGAGAAAATAATAACTTTTCCTCATTTTCATTGAAAAATGTATAATAAAAAAAAAAAAAAAGATTGATTATAGTGTGATTTGTGCAAAGATCTGTACCAAACAATGATGTTTTCTTTAGTGTGTAGGATAGGATTTGTAGGCCGGGACGTCTCTGCAGCACCACAACACCTAATCCCCAATGGTTTGACACTTATTCCCCCCCCCCCCCCGCAATTTGAATACTGCACTCCACCATTAATTATGCGATTAATTAATTGTGCAGCCCTAGCCGAGAAGATGTCGAGTTATGTAAAGATCTGTGGGGATTTACTGCAACAGCCTGCTGTCTGTGCGTGTGTAGCGATACACACGCACAGACAGCAGGCAACACACACTATACCTTCACTGTCTGAAGGTTTTGTACAACCTTCATTTCAATAAATAAAAAACACAATTTTGACTCAATCCTACATACACCTCCCTGCTGCCCCAAATACCCTCGCAACACATTTGTATTAATGCATCGGTACAAAAATAGTCCCCCAAATTTCCTATTTGCGAAATACTACAGCTGTTTTGAGAAATAACTGAAAGTATACAGTTTATAAGCCCCTAGTCAGGGTTTACCCTCCTCAGTAGGAACCCATGGGGTTGGGGAAAGCATCAAGAGGCTGCTGGTGATAAGAAATAACTTTCCTTAGAAATGTTAATGACAAATAAAATATAGTACATTATTGAGCTACCAAGAGACAGCATTAGGGGTGGGGGGGGGGGGGAAACAACACAGTATAGTATTGCGATATTTTCAGTGGCAATATTGTATCGATACACAGACGCCAAGTAATAATCTTTTATTATATATGTGTTGGTCAGTTTGTCCCATTTTGCAACAATAACATTGAAGTGACATGAACAAACAGAGAAGTGTTTCTTTTTAGATAAAACAGATGTTGATAAGTTTCCTTTTGGGGACGTCATTTGAACTTGGGAAAAATTAGAAGTTGGAAAAAAGGTTATAAATTGGGATATAAAATTGCAATATTATTGTATTGTGGCATAAGTATCGTGGTGATATTGTATCGGGAGGCGTATGATTCCCCCCCCATTCACACCATATACACGTTTACATACAGTACATGATAGTTATTTGTAGCGTGTGGATGCCCCCGGTGATGCCAGGGCTCACCAATACTCTACATCTGGATCCTTTTTGTGCCACAACTCATTATGTATTTTAATTATTAACATATTCACACCAGGGAACTTGAAAAGGTTTTTCTCAGTTGGCGGTGTATTATTGCAGCCCACTAAAACAGCATTTACACATTCCTAAATAGAGATGGGTTTAAAAAAAAATAATCAATTTTCTGATTTAAATTGAATTATCCTATTTCGATTCATAAAATTCAGCATCAATCTTTGTCTGCATCATATTAACAAAAGGAATCCATTGGTACCAACTATCTTGGCGGGAAGGGTTTTAAATAACTCTCCAGTTAGGTTAGTTAGGCTGCAGTTTGGAGAGGGGAAAACTTTACTGAACGTAGAGTCTGTAGAGCTGCCCTTTATTGTGTGTTCATGTTAAATAAAAAGTACATTAATGTAACTGCTTTGAGATCAATTTTATATGTAAACATTAATATTTGTACTTATGCAGCAGTTTAGAGGGAACTTTGCGCATTTGTAGAATCTCTTTCACATCTGAACAAAATGGATTTTGCACCTGAAATATCCCAAATGGACGTTAAACCAAGAATGCAAAGGAAATGGAACCATGTGAATCAGATTCAAATCAATTTGGGAAATCAGTGGCAATACTGAGCCCTAGTCCTGAAACATTACAGTACACCTCAATCCAGAGTGATGGAACTACAAAACATCACAAACTAATTAATGGGATGACTCCGTTCATTCAGACAGTGGGTGTGTACAGTAGCTGCACTCAGGGAGAAACCATCATATCAGAAGGGGACGCCCCGTCTGCAAGAGCCCCTTTCATAAAAGTCCAATTATGGCTGGAGGTATCGTGTATGGGTAATGCTCAGGAAGTCAAAATGGGTTTCTATGTATCCGACATGAATGAAGCTCCATCTCAATGCGTAGGAGAGGAAGTGGTACGTTTATGTTAGTGCAATATGTTTCAGTTTGAACTGTGTGTGTGCGTGGATAGACAGAATATGTAACTGCCTCTTTATCTGTAAGAGACTGAGTGGCGCTGTTAGAGAATACTGCTGTCCTTCCTCTCCAGAACAGAACGGCGTATCTAATGAGAGGCTAATCACTCATCCCTCATCCAACACAGAGACACGATGTGCAAAGCTGATATACGCACATTGATAATAACCACACACACACACACACACACACACACACACACATACACACACACACACACACACACACACACACACACACACACACACATACCACTGCAGAGACAGGAGGCTTAGTCAGCTGTAGCAAACTGCAGAAGAGAATGGAGGACAGGAATGAGGATGGAGCAGCAGAAACAGGCGAGGAAAATGTGCTGTAGGATCAAGTATGTCAATATCTGGGCGTCTGTGAACACAACCAATACATACGCTTCTTATGATTATTTGTACATGAAATGTCAGATTGTACAAGTATAGTAGGGGTTTCAGGCAAGCCACAAACTGAGTTTGAAAAACAAGCTGCAAAAAGAGCGTTTGCTGCACAGAGAAGTTTGAGGAAGAATACTTTCCCACCCTAAGACATACAAGCAGGACAAGAGCACCCTCCTTTTGTGTTTGTTCACAGACTCTAAAAATGCCGCAGCAATATCCTAGACCAGCTGGCTCCTTCACACAACCCCCCCCCCGTTCCATGTCTGACTGTATGGAATGCGTTTAAAGCGTTAGTCTGGATTCACCATCAAGTCAACTCCCGTGCTTTCTGAGGTATAATAAAAGAGGCTGGTAGGGCTGCACAATTATGGCCAAAATAATAATCACGATTATTTTGATCAATATTGTGATCAAAATTAATTATCACGATTATTTGTTGATTTTAACCAAAACATATTTTATTGTCACATAGGCTATTATAACTGCTTTCACAT
>JAQOOF010000753.1:0-18977 GCA_029931835.1 Etheostoma nigrum | reverse complement strand
GTTAAATAGGTCAATTTTTACTGTATTGACATTACAGAAATCTCCTCGTTAGCATCTTAAATGCTATATGCTTGTCTCAAAGTGACGCATGCGCGACTCAACTTTGTGCTCTCCTCACTTTGGGCTGTGACTTCAGTGTTGGTGAATTCTTAAAAAAACAAAACGGTATACAAAAAGGTATAATATTACCGAAATATAATAAGTAATGCGTTATATTACTGCGTTACAGCAAAAAGGAATACATTACTGTAATTGCGTTACATTTGTAACAAGTCACTGGTTATTTATTCATACATTTATTAATGAATATATTTTTTTAATATTAGCATTTATATATTTTTGTATTTATTTATTAATAGGCTACATTCATTCAAACCTTTATTTATTCCTACATTTATTTATTTATTCCTTTATTTATTTATTTTTTCTGCATTTATTTATGCGCTTATTTATTTAGACTTAAGTCATGTTCTGTTCTCCTTAGTTTTTATGTTTAAAAAAAAAAAGTCTTTAACAGAAAGGTTGACCTCCTTGGAAATCCATAATGTAGGCTATCACATAGGCCCCAATACTACTACTACTACGAAAATACTGAGCACCCACATGTGCCAGACTGCCTGTACACTACATTCATTTAAAATGAAACATTGCAGTTGGTGCTAAGTGGAGCGTCTGTCATATTGTGATTGTTTATGTAGCTGTCAGTCCCTTGCTCCGTTGATTCTTAATTTCCCACGAAGCTGATCGCAGTTACATGTCAGTTAAACTGTTCATCTCCAATCCTGTCTGTATTTGTGAGAAGTGGCGCTGTCCTGAGTCCTGAGTTGAAAGATAGCCTACTTTATGGCTTTATTATCAAGTTAATAAAGTGTTTCCTAAGGTTCTGAAATGGAAAACTTTTTTTCTTAAAGGGCACCCGTGAGCACCCACTGAGGAAAACATGAATCGGCGCCTATAATGTACCATATAATCCCGGGCCAGACTTTGAATGTCATATAGCCCCTTTAATGCTGTAATAATAAACAGCAAACCAAAAAAGTCAATGCGGGAGGCTAGCTGTTGAACATATCGGAGCCTTAAGGCCGTTAATGCAAAACCTCACCTCTGCGATTTTTCGCAAGTGGGTTATTACAGAAGTTTATATGTTGCTGTGGCAACAGTGCTTTTAAAAATTTGACCATACTGCTGTGATTTGGATTCAAATGACCATTCTATTTCTATGATGTTCTATTGATGTTGTATATGAATGACATCAGCTGGCAGGAAGTAAATATGGACTCAATCTGTTGCCTAGCAATGCAATGCCACTGAGCAGAATATTGGAATATTGCCTTGTGACATCATAGAATGTTGATTCAAAGGCAAATAAGTAAAAGGATGATGCCACTATAGGATATACACATGAATTGACAGATTGATCAAAACTATCAAAATCAACTATTCAGAAAGAACAGGGCCCTCCAAATATAGAACGAGGTGTTATGCACTGAAAAGGCCACCCTCCGCAAAGACGCGGACATCCTGCGCAGTGAAACAAAGGCTCTGCGCAACAAAATTGAGGAAGTTTGCAATCAGAACAAAGAGGCACAGGCTAAGTTAAAGGACTTGGAAATTGAAAACACGACTTTACAACAAAAAATAGAAAAACAGCACCTGAACATGCCTCTTCAAAAAGAAGTTCAACAGCTAAATAGAAGTCTGAAAGAACAGGAAGTCGTTCATCTATTGGAGCAAGAAAACCAGTCATTGGGACAAAAAATAATTAGCTTGAAACAAGACATTCAAAAGATGACCCAAAGGTTTCAAAATGAAAAGGATTCCATGGCACAAGAACACCAGGCTTTGAAAAGAGACCTTCAGGAGGCCAAAGACATTGTGCACAATTATTACATGATGACACAGGAAAATGAGTTTATAAACCAAGAAAATCATGCCCTGAAACAGGAAGTCAAGGAGCTGGAAAGAAAGTTGGGTAAAGGAGAAGAGGCCATTCTGGAAAAGAATACTGTTATTTTCGAACAGGCTCAGGAGTACAGAAGTGTTCTACAAGAACTCAAAGTCTTTGTACACAACTATGATGAGATGAGCCAATTAAACAAGACCCTGAAAGAAGAGGTCCAGGAGCTTACCAACAAGGTGTGTGACGGAGAAGAGGCCATGAGATGTGACCATGAGACTCTGCAACTAGAAGTGCAGGAGTTAAAATACATTCAGCAAGAACTTAAGGTTTTTGAGCACAAGTATTACCAGTATACACTGAAAGAGGACAATGAGTCCACAGGCAAACAAAAGAACAGCCTGGAGCAAGAACTTCAGGAGGTCAAGAACATGGTCAGACAAGAGAAAGACTTGTGGGCTCAGGAGCAGCTCAAAGCTTCTCAGAGGGAGAAATCGCTTTGTGATGAAGTGCAGAGACTCCAGACTTATCTGAAGTTAAAGATGGAGAAAATTGAGGACATGCAGAGAGAAATTGAGTCACTTACTGAGAGTCCTGAGGTGCAAGCCTTTAAAGTCAAGACTATTGCTGATCAGATCAATGCAGAGCATGTGGGGAAAAACGCAACGCACCAGAAGATATTGACAAAAAGTTGGCTTCTTTACTGGTGTTCCAGTAACTTGTAAACTTTAGTTAACTTCCACCTTTGAGTTGTAGGCTCCGCCCCCTCATAGCGTGATGCTTTGCTCTTCAGAACAGGGGAGCATGACGTATTTCCGGTTAAATCTCAGGATGAATGTAAACTTCCGGTTGTCGTAGAATGCTGTGCTAACGTATGCTACTGTAACCGGTTGGTTAAATTTGGTCACGTGAGAGGTCACATGACCTACTCGGAAATAAAGGCTCGGCCGGTAAGCGCTGACGGTCCCTCTCCTTCTGGCTGCTGGTACAGCCAGGGTACGTTGTTTGACATGTGCTGCATAGTTCGCCAGACAGTGATTAAATATGTTGTCGTTCGTTTTGTCCATACAGCAGAGTCATAGATGCTGCTGCTGTTTTGCCTACACAAGATTGTTTATTCACGTGTTCCACCTGGTAGATCGCTAGTACTGCAATTGGTTTTGTTACTCATTGTGTTTTATTTGTATAGAGGAAAGTTTGTCCTGGACTTGGGTGTCTTCGTTTTAGTGACTTTTAATCCAGCCAGAGTGTTTTTAGAAACAGTGGTTGCTTAATTTGGTGGTTAATAGGTGGTGACATATAACTATCTAAATGTATTAATATATTGCATGATTTTAGTGTTCTGAAAATTGCATGTGGTGTTTTATCTGTTGTTTTAATCCAGTTATACGATCCACCTGTGAAAACTATGGCAACCAGTAGTTTTAAATAGTTTCTTCAAATTTCCAAAACACTTAACTAAACGGAGATCACTCCTCCCGGGCCTTAGATATTTGTTTGTTCTGTTTTCTTTATTACATTAGTTGTGTTGTTAATTAATTGTTCTTTTATAGTTAGGTTTAAGTAAATGTTTTTGTTTGTATTTGTAATAAATTATTTTATTATCGCTTTACATAACCACGTCTCTGATCTTTTATGTGGGCTTGCCTGTGTAGTGGGAGTCCCTGGGATTGGTAACAACTGAAATCATATTTTAAACTCTTTGGGTGGAAGTCCCAAGGTGGCGTAGTCGAGTGTTAAATTGCCAAGTTTGGCTAAGACCTCCATTGGGCCTGGTTATACTACCATTTAATGATTGTTGTTACCTTCCATCTATACTTTGTCTTGACTAATAACGAGATGTACAAAAGTGTTGTGAGGCATGAAGGAGGACCCAAACGCAGAATGGTAGGGAGCTTCAAAAAAGGCTTTATTCTCAAAGTCCAAAAACACAAGAAGAAAAGGGTGGATTCCAAAAACACTCCAGTCCAAAAAGCAGGCACGGAGGAAGGCGAGAATAAAACAGGAAAAATACACGGGGGAAAACTCACAGGGAATAGCTGGGAATCAGGCCGGATAATGAGGACTGGGAAGCTGACAGGACAAGCTGACGAGACACACAGGCTTGGCAAGCTGGTAGACGAACTAGATGACACAAAATACCACGTAGACTGGCAAAACTGACGAGACGGCCGGCAAAACTGGCAAAAGGATCTGACAAAGGACAAAGGAAACGCAGGGGTTAAATACAAGAGGTAACGAGGTAACAGGTAGACATCAGGTGAATCACATTACGGCGGGGCAGGACAATCAGACAGACACAAAGCAAAGCTAGACAAGACTAGACATGACAGGAAACCATACTACCAAAACAAAACAGGAAGCAGAACATACAGACACTGAGGGGAACACAGGACAGGACCAACAACACCAGACCAGGAACACCAGACCACCAAACAAACAGAATGAGGCAAAAAAAAGGGAAAACCAACCCCAACAAGACCCCAACCCATGACAAAAAGTGTCCTTTCAAAGACGGGATGACAGCTCCTACAGCCACCACTGTTGGGTGCCGCAATGTACAGTGTCTGGAGATGTAAGATGCAATTCTTCTGTTTGTTTTTTTTACTTTTCCCAAAGACAATGACTTACATAAAAAAAGAAAATTAAAAGTGAAGATGTGATAGAGCTTCCGACTCCCTGGGAATCTGAAGAAGGGAGCTGTTCCAGTGCTTTTTCAATGGAACAATTTCAGTCTTCCAACCCCACGGCCCAGAGTTTGGGAAAGGACTGAGGTCCCAACACAGAAACCATTGATGATCCGTCTTTGGAATTGGACTTTCCTCCTGACCATGACTACTGCGGCAGTACTGAACCTGCTGCGCTGGATATGTCCCTTGACCTCAATGAAGAACTTCATATACAGATAGCAAAGCTCCAAAAGCAAATTGAGGATATAATTATCAGCAGCAAGTTATGCTTGGAGCAGTTTGCTGGATCTGATGAAGACATAAGGTTTTTCACAAAGTAAATTAAATTGTCAACTCTGTTTAAAATACAGAGCTGTCAACAATACTAGTTGACAACAATGTCAACTAGTATTATTATCTGTTTAAAATGTTGCATGTGTAATGTGTGTTGTTGTAAGCTACTGGAAACCTTGAATTTCCCTTGGGATGAGTAGAGTATCCCAAAACTATCTAGATGAAGGCTATCTATAGCGCATTGTATTTTAATATACTGAGAAGAGCAGTAAGCAAAAGGACTGATGCAACGCATGCAACGGTGAATACAGTTCTTACAAAGCAAGATATACTGCATCATCTATTAAATCATTCCATTTAAATAAGTTGAGCCGGTCCCAATCTATTTGTGTAATGAGGTAATAATGGAGTTCTTACTCTTTTCAGGTTCTTCAACCCATTGACGAATTTTTCATGAATTACTTGTCATTGGGTCTGATGCAGAAGAATCTGGCCCACAGATTCCAAATCCACCAGTCAACTGTAAGCCGCATCATAAATACATGGGCTAGCTTTCTGTAGACTGTACTAAGGGCTTTGGGTATTTGGCTGGATGAGGAGACTGTAAAATCTCACATGCCAGAGGTTTTTCTGGGTTACTCTGACACACAAATTATTTTGGACTGTACCAAAATACAAACACCAAGTTCTCTTCTCCTCCAGAGTGAGGTGTTCTCGACCTATAAATCAAGGTCCACATACCTACCTTTCTGTGTAAGAGAACAACAAAGACGGGTTATTATCGTACACTCAGATTCGTCCACATTTTATCACACAACTTTGAAATATGTTATAAAATTCATGTACATTTTATGTTACAATTTATATATGTGACAATTATTACAATGAATGTTGTAAATATGACAGTTGACAAAATACATTTCAAAATCCATCCATCCATCTTCAGCCGCTTATCCGGTATCGGGTCGCGGGGGCAGCAGCTCCAGTAGGGGACCCCAAACTTCCCTTTCCCAAGCCACATCAACCAGCTCCGACTGGGGGATCCCGAGGCGTTCCCAGGCCAGGTTGGAGATATAATCTCTCCACCTAGTCCTGGGTCTTCACCGAGGCCTCCTCCCAGCTGGACGTGCCTGGAACACCTCCCTAGGGAGGCACCCAGGAGGCATCCTTACCAGATTCCCGAACCACCTCAACTGGCTCCTTTCGACGCGAAGGATGACTGAGCTTCGAGCTCGGATGACTGAGCTTCGGCCGCTTGTACCCTGGATCTCGTTCTTTTGGTCATGACCCAGCCTTCATGACCATAGGTGAGGGTAGGAACAAAAATTGCCCGGTATATCGAAAGCTTTGCCTTCTGGCTCAGCTCCCTTTTCGTCACAACGGTGCGATACACGGAATGTAAAACCGCACCCACTGCTCCCTGCACCGCTCCATGGTCCCCTTACACGCGAACAAGACCCCAAGGTATTTAAACTCCTTCACTTGGGCTAAGGACTCACTCCCTACCTGAAGAAAGCACTCCATCAGTTTCCTGCTGAGAACCATGGCCTCAGATTTAGGGGTGCTGATCCTCATCCCAGCCGCTTCACACTCGGCTGCGAACCGATCCAGTGAGTGCTGAAGGTCACAGACCGATGACGCCATCAGGACCACATCATCTGCAAAAAGCAGCGATGGGATCCTGATACGCCTCGATATCCTGACCATACATATCATAAACAGGATTGGTGACAAAGCCCAGCCCTGGCGGAGGCCAACCCTCACCTGGAACGAGTCCAAATTACTGCCGAGAACCCAGACACAGCTCTCGCTTTGGTCATACAGAGATTGGATGGCCCTAAGAAGGGACCCCCTCACCCCATACTCCCGCAGCACCTCCCACAGTTTCTCCCGGGGGACCCGGTCATACGCCTTCTCCAGATCCACAAAACACATGTAGACTGGATGGGCATACTCCCAGGACCCCTCCAAGATCCTTGCGAGAGTGAAGATTTGCTCCGTTGTTCCACGACCAGGACGGAATCCGCATTGTTCCTCTTCAATTCGAGGTTCGACTATTGGCCAAACCCTCCTTTCCAGCACCTTGGAGTAGACTTTACAAGGGAGACTGAGAAGTGTGATACCCCTGTAATTGGCACACACTCTCTGGTCCCCCTTTTTGAACCACCACCCCGGTCTGCAACTCCTTAGGCACTGTCCCAGACCTCCACGCAATGTTAAAGAGGCGTGTCAACCAAGACATCCCCTCCACACCCAGAGCTTTCAGCATTTCTGGACGGATCTCATCAATCCCTGGGGCTTTGCCGCTGTGGAGTTATTTAACTACCTCAGTTTTCCAGAAGCACCTTGGTGCCGGCCTAAAGTCCTTCTCCATGTCTTCTCCGAACTTCTCCCACACCCGCTGCTTTGCCTCTGTCATGGCAGAGGCTGCAGCCCTTCGGGCCTGTCGGTACCTTGCGACTGCCTCCGGAGTCACCCGGGATAACATATCCCGGAAGGACTCCTTCTTCAGTCGGACGGCTTCCCTGACCACCGGTGTCCACCAAGGTGTTCGTGGGTTACCGTCCCTTGAGACCCTACGACCACAGCTCGCCGCCGCAGCTTCAGCAATGGAAACTTTGAAAATTGTCCACTCAGTTTCAATGCCCCAGCCTCCACAGGGATGCCTGAAACGCTCCGCCGGAGGTGTGAGTTGAAAGTCCGTCGGACAGGGGCCTCCTCCAGACGTTCCCAATTTACCCACACTACCCGTTTGGGCTTACCAGGTCTGTCCAGAGTCCTCCCCCATCCCCTAACCCAACTCACCACCAGATGATGATCAGTTGACAGCTCCGCCCCTCCCTTCACCTGAGTGTCCAAAACATACGGCCTCAGATCAGATGAAACGATTATAAAATCGATCATTGACCTTTGGCCTAGGGTGCTCTGGTACCAAGTACACATGAGCATCCCTATGTTCAAACATGGTATTTGTGATGGACAATCCATGACTAGCACAGAAGTCCAACAACAGACAACCACTCTGGTTCAGATCAGGGAGGCCGTTCCTCCCAATCACGCCTCTCCAAGTATCTCCATCATCACCCACGTGTGCGTTGAAGTCCCCCAGCAGAACTATGGAGTCCCCTACTGGAGCCCCATACAGGACTCCATTCAAGGTCTCCAAGAAGGCCGAATACTCTGAACTCTTGTTTGGGGAATATGCACAAACAACAGTCAGAGTTTCCCCCCATCACCCACAGGCGTAGGGAGGCGACCCTCTCGTCCACCAGGGTAAACTCCAACGCAGCGGCGCTAAGCCGGGGGCTTGTGAGTATCCGCCCAGCGCCTCACACCCTGGGCAACTCCGGAGTAGGACAGGAGTACGTTTCCAGAACCGAGACTGTGCGTAGAGGTAAGCCCCACCAGATCTAACTGGTAGCGCTCCACCTCCCGCACATATACCATAATATACCATCCCATCAGGCGATGCACCTCACACTTTGTGAGATTTTGATCGTTTAGAACTGCATAGTCCTTCAATGCCCCTGCTTCCATTTCCAGCCCCCTTTTCATTAGTGGTGTTGGTCTTGTCCCTCCCTGGAATTCTATTCCAGTTGTTCTGCTGTGCTTGTACCTCTACCATGGCTTATGTAAAGCAGTCACTCTCTCCATCCTTATTGAATGCCATTCGGGGGTTGCACTTTGGCATCTGGATGCTTCCTCAATCGGGTGTGACTGTGACAAAGTCACAGACAGAGAACTGAGGTGCAGCTTTTCGTGATCTGTCATGATCTCGTATGAACAGTCTGTTGGTTGGAAATGGTAATTGTTTAGTGGCACTTTTCCTACTAAGCTACCCCGTTCTGTATTTGGCTACACAGACAAAGGTGTTCTCTTAGCAATGGTAATCAAAGCTGAAATGTGGTAACATTAAACGAGTAAAACATGTGTTGAACAGGACCTTGAACAAGTTCAACAGAAATTTGAACATGTCACTTAATCTAGTGACTTGAGCCAACATGTTTTGCCACACCCTGAAGAAAAAGAATATATATATATGTGAGCATATATGTATATATACATATATACACATATAAATGCTTACTAATATGTATATACAGTACACATACATATACATATAATTAAAGTATTTAATGGCCTCCAGCTTTCCACCAGCGAGCTGAACTTGATGTAAGACACGACAATACCCATATATAAAATTCTGTAGGGAAACTGTGGCTGTTGTGCTCACTAAGTGATTTTAGATAGATAGATAGATAGATAGATAGATAGATATTGATCCCAAACAAAATATACATGTTGAAAACAAACTAAGCTACTTTTTGTCAATGGTTTGTCATCTGGCATTACTATAATATTTTTTAGAATTCTCCTGCAGGGACTTGTGAACACTAGATGGCGTGGAACATTACTGCAGAATGGTCTGTCTGCTCTGTCTGCAGAACACTTCACGGCTCATTATAAACAGTTACATCTTTTATGAAAGTAGACTGTTTGAAAGAAAAAAAAGACACCTAATTTAAACCATGATTATGACTATAACTAAATTCTAACTACGTCTAACTGGCCTATAACTGTTCTTTTGTTAATATGGTGTGTAAGTTGGTGTTTTCACCTGAAAATGACAGCAGGGCATTTGATTTGGTTTTGCTGAGCATGGTATCAAAATAAATGAACTCCAAGACAGGATTCATTTTAAAAACACTTTAGGATTAAAGTAGCTATTTCTATCTTTTTCTTCCAACATTTGAAGAACCTGTGTTAGAGGGAATAGAAAGCAGAGAAGGGACTTTTTGATATGACTCTTATTGTTTGTGGTCCAAAAGATTAAGACTGTTTACTATGACTGTTTACTATGATACCGGATAAATTATAGCAGCTATAACATACAAAAGACAGACTGTTTACTATGACTAATGACATAAGGTTGGCAGTTGTCAGGGCAACTGGCCAGCCATGCACTGAGGGCCTCAGATACAAACAGGAAGTGGAGTGGGAACTGAGAACAGCAACTGAAACTGAAAGAGCAGTTAGTGCTCTGATTAAACGGAGTGAGCTGTGTGTAAATGTGTGAAACACGGAGACATCTGCTCTGACAAAAAGCTAAACCACACGTACTAGAAAAATATTTTCCACTCAGCATGCACACCCCTTAATATCCATGTGCAGTCATTACATGTGCTAACTTGCCTCAGCCCCAAGCCTTTATTTCTTATCTCAAACCTGAGCTCCAACCCGGTTTTTGTCCTCAACATTTTACTGGACAGAAACAGATTCACAAGTCCTCAGTCTCTCATTAGCCATACAGTGGACTCTGAGCTGTATGTGTGCACAAGATAAACTGTTAGCAATCTTTCTACATGTCATAAACAGTGGTGGAAGAAGTAAAAGTACTAATACAGCACTTTGTTACAAGTAAAAGCCATGCAGTGACAATGTTACTTTAGTAAAAGTATTATCAGAAAAATGTACCTAAAGTATTAAAAGTAAAAGTAATCTTTGCCAAAAATAGCTCTGATTTTAGAAACTGGAAATAGTCAAAAAATGTTCTGTTTGTCTAATGGCTTCAGTTGTAATTGTAGGGTTGTATATTATTGGGTTTAATTCAACAAAACATTGTATTTTATAAACTGCATGAGTTTTATGTGCAAATACCTTAATCTGTAAAGTAACTAAAGCTGTGAGATTAATGTAGTGGAGTAAAAAGTAAAATATTTCTCTCTGAAATATAGTAGAATTAGTAAGTGGAATGAAAAGAAAAGACTCAAGTAAAGTACAAGTACCTCAACATTTAGTACTTAAATACAGTACTGGAGTAGATGTACTTCGTTCCATTCCACCACTGGTCATAAAGCACGTTAATAAACACCTCAGAATAAATACAAAAAAACATTCTTTATTGAGATTTACATGTTGATTGACTTGTAGTTCATAATGTACAGAGACTAAGCAGTGGAGACAAGTCGAGCAGATGAGCAATTATCTTTTTTTATATTCTTTCAACTGAATGGCAATATTATCCTTTATGATGCTGAGACACACCTTAAATCTGACTGAACAATGATTCAGCGGCTGTGATTCACATAAAGCAAAAGCCGGCTGGAACTGCATGATAGATCACTTTTCTTTTTAACATAATTACACCATGTCGACAGCAACTTTCACGGTTGACTTTTGGCTGCAGGGACGTCTCTCTACACTTGCACTTGTTTTCCTTGCTACACCTCTTTCTAATTACAGGGTCAATGTGAATTACAGAAGGGTCCGAATATTTGATTGTTTGAGTAGAAGTCTTGAGTTTGAAAACATTAAATATTATTTAATTCAATACATTTGCTCTGGTGTTAAGGTCTAATATGGATCATCATGTTTAAATGCCAAGCAACACTTAGAGTATAGTAAATAGGCACGATTAAGTTTTACAAACAATTGCCAGCATCTGATTCGGTCATTACAATTACAGGATTGTGCAAATCCCAACTAAGAGGATGTGACCAATACGACAAAATTGCAGGAGATTAAAAAAAAAATAAAGGCTCACAGAGACAAATGCATGGTTTAAAAAAAAAATAAAAAGGCTGGTGTTTATAAAGGCTGTTGACAAAATGATTAGCTTCCATTGCTTTAAATATGGTATGTGTATTGTAGCCTTGGCATCCAAAACTAGCACAAAGTGGAACCACACAGAAACAGAAGCAACCTTTCAGTATGTGACGCAAGGTCTGGGATCATAAAAAGGCACACGGAAGGAACATTTTGGTAAAGCAATGCCTATTCCACACCCGCCATCAAGTAAGACCAAAACCCCTTCGATTCAATGAGACTCTTAAATAAATTCACCATGATAGTAATGTGCGGTCCAGTGTACGTCTCTCTAGTGGTTTGGTATTTGTCCTATTTGTTTTTGCTTCAGGAACTTTTCAGAGCTGTTCCCGCTGGGATTTGCGCAAGCCAAGGGAGGAGACCTGTGCTTTAGGCTGCTAGCTGCTGACACAAAGTAGCTTTCTGACACACCCATCGTAATTCATAACTGAGGACTCTCAGGAGACATTCTAAACATTTCATATTATGGTACTTTACATTGTTGCTAAATAATACTGAAACAAATGAGCGTACTCCAATAATTCCTTGTAAAACAGACAACAAACACAAAATACCTTCCATTTGCAGCCAACATTCATCATTCTGTGCATAATATATTTACTTTTAAAATATGTCAAAAGAACTTTTTTTTTAATCTTGAAGACAACAGGAGGAAGGCTAGTGGCTACTGAGCCGATGAAAGGAGAGATGGACATTATGAGAAAAAACAAAGGAGAGACTTATCTGTGCACTAAAAAACAAAGAGACTAGACTGTAAAAACAGCAGCGCTCAGACCCGCTGACGACACGGGCCTTTGGGATGCATCTCAACCCCAGATTTCCTTATTTCTTATTATTATAGCAGGACATTCACTTCAAAGGTGCAGAATGAACTTCGCGATTACACAAGTTAAGATGCTTGGATGGACCACTGAAAGCCTGAGATTCAGTCCCTCTGTCCCCTCCCTCTATCCATATGAACTCAAATAAATAGGAGCATGTTTGTTCCATCGCTACTCAATTAACCAGGTCAAGACATGTACACAAAGATGTGCACAAAGATAGCGTAATAACTACTTCTTCATTCCTCCATGATTGCCACAATGACACGGCCTGTGTCTCAATCCACACAGGGCCGAGTTCAATTCCTGAAAGTTACCTGCATGCATGTGTCACTAGCAGACTAAAGCACAGATAGTTTGAATCTAGCCACACTATATCAGAAGGCACACATTTTCAGTAAGGCTTTTCCACACACACACACACACACACACACACACACACACACACAGCTGTCTGTAAGGTGCTGAAGCGGTTTGCAGGCATACATATATATATGAGCTATGTACATTATTAACATTAGAAGGAAAAAGTGAAAACATGAATATATAGTTCACAGTGGGTCAGTCAGTCTGTCAGCGAGTCTGTCGTTCTGTCTGTTCATCTGTCTCTGTTGGCGGGGTACTTTGTCCTGAGGTCTCCAGACAAACAGACAGACAGACACATACACACACCTGCTTTCCACTGCGCGGGCCAATCAGGGCTTTATAATGATTGTCGATCTTTATCTAGATCACAAAATGCCTTTGATTCTTTTTTGCAACTTGCTGCTAGTTTAAGCTGGTTCGTCAACAGAGGTGTGATTTCCCATGAAATGTCGTGTTCATTGCTTTGCTATGAAAACATCTTTGTTCCATCCGTGTGTGCCGGTAAAGCATTTCGTAATGTTTCATGCTTACACTTGAGCTTACACAATGTTAAGACAACGTAATGGTCTTAAAGGACGTGTGGCTAAATCTGGCCATTTCATGAGAAGAGATATGAAAAATGTAAATGACATACAAAAAACACTTCCTATGAACAACTGTTAGGAACCATTCCATTAATTTGAGACTGTATACAGCTAAAAATCACAACACAGTGGATGGACATTAGGATGTAGTTATAACGCTACAATAAGGCAATACTGACTCAAAGACAAATCATTTAAAGTACAATAATCTACAGGTTGGGCAATTTAAAACATTTTCACAACTAAAAACTTATTTTTTTCATTAGATGAAAAGTGGTGAATTAGGCATAACCCATGCTTAAGCACAAAGCAGCCGAGAACCAAATCTTCCAGTGATATGTGGATGATTACGGGGTCTAAAAGGCCAGACGTAACGGATGTGGAGTGCACACACGGTTCTATTTATTTATTCCAAGTCTGCATACGTGTTTGTCTGTATGTGTCCACGTGGTCATTAATTCTAAGCTGCGGATGGATGGATCATGGGAAGATAATGACACACACGAAGCCTTGCATCCATTATTATTATGATTTTTTTTTTTTTTTTTTTTAACAAATAAGAAATTTTGCATAAGTGCTCATCAATCAGTGGGCATGACCTGGCGAATTAAGTTAGCCCCAGTCGGCAGTTTCCCTGATTAAGAGGAAAACTGAGAGAATTCATCGCCCAGACATAAGCTACAAAATAAAATCAAAGGTTTTGATGCTCGCCCTGTTTAGGCTCCATGCAGCGCTGATGGAAAGAAAAAAAACAAACTGTCTCTCTCTCTGTCGATCCTATGTCCTGGAAGCAGTGAGGTCACGAGGAAGTCACATCTGAGGTTTTCATAATGACACTTGCGCGCATCTCGTGGGTGTGGCCGTTTGCCGTAGACACCAGAGAGTTGTGGCTGTAGGCGGGCGTCCAGCCGTCAGTGTGGTAGCTGATAAGCGGCACCGGGTCCCGCGTGCTGGTCACCCTAAAGTTGGGCTTGGTTGCAGTGACAAAGGTGGCCATGCCGGGGAGAGGGCACGTGGGAATCCTGAGAACTGTTGGGTTGTAGCCCCGCGTCCAGACTGCACTGACACCCTGTCAGGGAAAAAAAAACCAAGAGGCACGTAAGCGAAAGTGCAATCTGAGCCACAAAGGCCTGTGGCTAATTTCCTGACGTATGTTATGGTGAAACCCCACCGTGTGTGTTTACTGTGGGTACCGTGTACTACAAAGGACAACCTCAGATCAAACTGTTAATATTTGACAACCACAGTTCCTGACAAGGCCCTCATGTTTCTTGCAACATTAACAGGAAGGAAAACACACACACACACACACACACACACACACACACACACACACACACACATTCAGCAGTAAGGTTGAAGCAGGTAAAACCTGTTTCTCTGTAGCAGATAATTATTTCTTTCATCACTCTCTTCTCTGTGTATAAAGTGTGTATGAATGGGAGACTCACCTCTTTGGTGTCCTCTGTGTCACTGTCTGTGTCGCTGCCTGTAGAAATAAAAAAAATATGTAAAGAAAGGCATGGATAAACAGTTAATTTATTAGTATTCAGGTATATTTCTCAAGAGGTCATCCTTTGATCACATACGTCAGGGAGATAGAAACACAGAAAGAGAACGAAGAGAGGGAGGCAGAGGAAGAGCCCAAGCAACAGTGTGTGTTTTACTATTTAAACAGACTAAACGTTGCAAACATCTGCACACAATAACACAACTCAATGTATGTACAGTGAGGAAAATAAGTATTTGAACACCCTGCTATTTTGAAAATTCTCCCACTTAGAAATCATGGAGGGGTCTGAAATTGTCATCGTAGGTGCATGTCCACTGTGAGAGACATAATCTAAAAACAAAAATCCAGAAATCACAATGTATGATTTTTTAACTATTTATTTGTATGCTACAGCTGCAAATAAGTATTTGAACACCTGTCTATCAGCTAGAATTCTGACCCTCAAAGACCTGTTAGTCTGCCTTCAAAATGTCCACCTCCACTCCATTTATTATCCTAAATTAAGTTTGCCAATGACCATTTGGATGATCCAGAGGAGTCATGGGAGAAAGTCATGTGGTCAGATGAGACCAAAATAGAACTTTTTGGTCATAATTCCACTAACCGTGTTTGGAGGAAGAAGAAGGATGAGTACCATCCCAAGAACACCATCCCTACTGTGAAGCATGGGGGTGGTAGCATCATGCTTTGGGGGTGTTTTTCTGCACATGGGACAGGGCGACTGCACTGTATTAAGGAGAGGATGACCGGGGCCATGTAGTGTGAGATTTTGGGGAACAACCTCCTTCCCTCAGTTAGAGCATTGAAGATGGGTCGAGGCTGGGTCTTCCAACATGACAATGACCCGAAGCACACAGCCAGGATAACCAAGGAGTGGCTCTGGAAGAAGCATATCAAGGTTCTGGCGTGGCCTAGCCAGTCTCCAGACCTAAACCCAATAGAGAATCTTTGGAGGGAGCTCAAACTCCGTGTTTCTCAGTGACAGCCCAGAAACCTGACTGATCTAGAGAAGATCTGTGTGGAGGAGTGGGCCAAAATCCTTTCTGCAGTGTGTCAAACCTGGTGAAAAACTACAGGAAACATTTGACCTCTGGAATAGCAAACAAAGGCTACTGTACCAAATATTAACATTGATTTTCTCAGGTGTTCAAATACTTATTTGCAGCTGTATCATACAAATAAATAGTTAAAAAATCATACATTGTGATTTCTGGATATTTGTTTTTAGATTATGTCTCTCACAGTGGACATCCACCTACGATGACAATTTCAGACCCCTCCATGATTTCTAAGTGGGAGAACTTGCAAAATAGAAGGTTGTTCAAATACTTATTTTCCTCACTGTAAATGTCAAATAAGAAATGCCAAATACGTACATGAAACGAAACTAGGAAAAATAAGGGATTAATGAATCATTTGAATTGAACCGGGACTTTTAAAGCCATGGTAGCGTTGGGGAAAGGAAAAGAAAGTAGAGACAAAGACAAACAATGACAGATTGAATGATGTAAATGTAAACTGATAAAGCCTGAATGACTGGTTGGGGCAGAGATAAGACACAAACACACACTTACATGGCACTATCTTAGTGAGGGCTGTCATTGACATAATGCATTCCCTAGCCCCTTACCCATCACAACTAAATGACTAACCTTAACCCTTACCCTCACCCTAACCATGACCTAATTCTAACCCTAATCCTAAAACCAAGTCTTAACCCTCAAGCAGCCCTTTTAATTTGTGAGGTCTGGCATTTTGGCCCCATAAAGCTGTCGATAACCGGTTTTTGGACCCCACGAACATAGCTCAAACAAGACTATATTACTATACTATAAAACAAAACCACAGGCCCACGTGCACAGACATACACGAGATAAACAGATCTCTGGGTGGTAATGAAACAATTAATACCAGATGAAAAAGGGGTCCAGTATTGACAAAGTAACTCTGAGCATCACAAAACATCAAGGCATGGCTATGGCTAATATCCAAGTACTGTTACTAAAGTATTACTACAATTCACTGATAATAGAGTCTGTCTAAGTGTGTACAGCGCTGATAAAGTGTGTGTGTGTGTGTGTGTGTGTGTGTGTGTGTGTGTGTGTGTGTGTGTGCGTTCTCTCACCGCAGCATGAAGACACAGGAGAGATTTGGAGCGGGTACGAGTGGGAGGAGCTAACAGTCTGCTCTTCGTTCTCAGTGGTAACTTCGATCGTCTGACAGACAAACGGCAGCTGCTCGCTGGTGATCACGTGGTCTTCTACTGAGCTGTGAATGGCTGTGAATGGCCACATCGGATATGTTATGTTATGACAGACACAACACATGTCACTCCAGTGCTGTGAATTAATTATTGATCAAGTACATCTTAAGTGTGTGGAAAGATCTAGTTACACATCTACCCACTGTTGCAAGATAGAGAAATCAGCTATTCAGACACCTCAAAAATCAAAGTGTAGTTATTCCCTATCTATAAAGTTATAGCGATTTGTTCTGCTCATGCGCAAGATTTTTACGCATGCGCAGATGTTAATCTGTTTACGACACTGCACGATCTGCCGTTAGCCTCCACGGGAAAGCTAGCTAGCTGAGATAGCGTGTAAAAGACCCTCATATATATATATACTATAATACATAACAGCAATTACGTCAGTTCTACTTTACTTCTCATTTAAAATACAATCACTCAATACTTGTCTTTATTATTACTGTAAAGCGGTTAGCTAGCTGACAGCGAGTGGTTAGGTGGGAAGCTAACGCCGGTTAAGGATAACCGTCCTCTTAATACATCCATGAGGCTAACGGCGGGCCACTACAACTATGACAGGTCGTGCCGTTTGCGGATCTGTACAGGCAGCACCGGTCCTGTCCATAGGTATTAGTTAAGAGTAAGTTAGCCTACAACAGGAAGCTGACACTAGATTAGCTAACAGCTATTTCGGCTAACCGCTAGCTGACAGCTTGATTCAGTCTAAAATAACATTACTCAAACAGTGGGAAAAGCAGCTACAGCTAAATTAAGACTTTACATTAATAATAAAGACAAGTATTGAGTGATTGTATTTTAAATGAGCACAACTAACGTGGAACTGATGTAAAAGCTGTTATATATTTTAAGGGTTATTTTCAGTTTTGATGGTCTTTTCCATGCTGTCTCAGCAAGTGGTTAGCTGAATTACTTGTTAGCTAAACTAACGTTAACTTTTGGGTGGAGGCTAAAGGCAGACCGCTACTGTGGAACAGACTTTCTTTAACTGTCTATGGGAACAGATCGTGCAGTGTCGTGTTCCCTCGTACATCGGGATTATCATCTGTGCATCCGCGAACATCTTGCACATACGCAGGCAAGATCGTGGAGGAAGAACGGATCGTGTACCGACAGTGGCATTAGAAAACAACTTGAACACCAAAGCCTCCTCTCAAGGCATTTAACAGCCAGCAGATAGTGACTGTAATAAAGCAGGAGTCAGTTATTGAGCTTTACAATTTCAAGTCATCAACCAAACTGTCAAAAACATAATGTAACTAGCATGTATGTGACGAGGTTTAACTGTTTTACAATGACAATACATCAGAGCAGAAATATTTCTAAAAATAGGTATGATCCAAAATAGCCACTAAATATTAATAAAGAAGAAACTAATCTAACAATCTCTGAGCTCATTAGCTATCAGCAATAAAGTCTCTATGGGCAATGGCCTAGATTTGCAGTACCAGTGTAGCCAGCGGATATCTGAATATCAGCTATATCCGGGCCAAGACTTCCTCTGCCGGGGGCCGGGTCCGACTTGAGACGCAAAAGTTGTTGGAGTTGGGAAACAATGTCTCTACAAACAGCTATCTGCATATGAATGTGCATTGATACATTTAAAATAAAAGCTAAATGGCCGTCTTTAAAGATTGCATTTCAATGTCTTCCACCTCTTTTGCCCTCAACATGGGCTGTTTACCTGCATGCAACCAAAGCCTTCTCCAACGGGATTGGTCATCCCTAAAACGGACTACAACAGGAAACCAGAATGTTTTCAATACCAACATTATGTCCCGTTTCCTACAGGTTTTGCCTTCATATAAAGATATCTGTTTACAGAGATAACTGGTGTAGTACCTGAGCCACTGTCCGTCACTGTTGTCTCTAGTGCTTCCTGCTTGATCCCTTCGTGTTTGATCTGTTCCTGTTTGGTGTAGTCAATAGGTCCAACATGAGTGACTGGAGATGGAGAAGCT
>JAQOOF010000752.1:0-15000 GCA_029931835.1 Etheostoma nigrum | reverse complement strand
CACAGGAACTTGCTGGACAATCGTTGACAGTAAGTTACTGTAAATTTTACGCTACATTTTTAACAGTGTAGTGTGATATCTTAGCCTGACGTCAGTTTGAATCAGCGACCCATGATCCACTGTTATTTTAAATCTTAGTACTTTATGTGTTGGTGTAACCACTGTTAACGTTTTTTTGTTGCTTTTTTTTACTTTTTCTAACGCTTTTGTTGCCTTTTTGAGGCTTTTGTCGGGACAATTCTTGACGTTTGACATCTAAATGTCCGTGTGCGTATATAAAACTCATGCAGATTGTTAGATGGGTAAAGATCAGTTCTGCTAACATGGTGATGATCAGAGATGTAAAGTACCGTGAAAAGACCGGAAAGTCGGAAGTTCTCGGACATGGCCGATAGCAGCAAGTCTGAACCATAGACAGTTAAAGAAATGGACCAACAGGTCCCGTTGTTCTGGACGGAGACCAGTGAAGTCTGTTCGAAGCTCTGTCCCGGTTGACTGCCAATTGGAAGGTTGGTGGTTCAATCCCCGGCCCTGTAGTCCCATGTCGAAGTGTCCTTGGGCACTGAACCACGAGTTGCGAGTTAAATATGTGTGAGTGTGTATCTGATGAGCAGGTGTGTAGATGTGAGTGTGTATCTGATGAGCAGGTGTGTAGATGTGTGTGAGTGTGTATCTGATGTGCAAGTGTGTAGATGTGTGTGAGTGTGTATCTGATGAGCAGGTGTGTAGATGTGTGTGAGTGTGTATCTGATGAGCAGGCGTGTAGATGTGTGTGAGTGTGTATCTGATGAGCAGGCGTGTAGATGTGTGTGAGTGTGTATCTGATGAGCAGGTGGCACCTTGTACGGCAGCCTCGCCCACAGTGTATGAATGGTGAATGGTTCCTGTACTATATAAAAAGTGCTTTGAGTAGTTATATAAACACAGCACATTTACTGCACCGCCTCCAAATGAACTTGAAGACATGTCTTAAATGCAAATAAAATGTATTATTACAAAGCTGATATTTGGCCTTTCTGCTGCTCTCCATGCAGGTGCATCTCTCAGGAGAGAGGAGGTCTGAGGAGAAGGTCTGGACGGTAAGATGCTAGTTTTAATTTAATTAATCAATTAATTTATCAAAGACGCAAGCAAAGCACGACAGCATACAGAAAATACACACACCTCTCGGTCTTCAATGGCTCCTCTTCCTCCATCAGTTCCACAGTCTGACTCCTCTGCGGGTGGAGGAGCTGAGGCCGAGCGATGAGGGCTGGAGCCCCCATCAGGACCCTCCTCAGATGGATCATCCAGGACCAGGACCCCACCCAGAGCTACGCCAGCACAGGGTACAGACACACTGCTCACTTCAGTCTCTTACACCCTAACCCTCGGGTTGTCTTCCCGTCAAAACAGAAAATGTGATGCTTTTTAAATCAATGTTTTTTAACTTTTTCTTACGTTTTTGTCAATTTTTTCAACACTTTTGACGCTTTTTTCCAATGTTTGTCACTGTTTTTTACGTCAATTTGACCCGAGGACAACATGAGTTAACTAACGTCTCAGTACATTTCCCTGGTTTTCTTTTTACTTGTGAAGCATAAACCCCAAAGACAGCTACTGCTTTTTTCAAACTTTGAAATATAAACTCTACTTGTGCTAAATTGGGGGGGGGACATTTGACATTTCATTGATACTCCCACCGCTGCTCAACCTCGCCAGATCCCTGTTTTCCTGTCTGAACACAGCCTTTAAATGTTATTATTGTTGTTATTATTGTTATTATTATCGTTGTTATTGTCTCTCTTTGTCTCCTCAGACGGGGAAGTCAGTGAGCAGCTTGTGTCCCGACGGTTGGACTCACTACCGGAGACGCTGTTACGTCCTCGGCTCGGCGGTGGCCAGCTGGGCGAGCGCCGAGAGGAGCTGCTCACTGCTGTAAATAACACAAAACACACTTTTTACTTTTGTCTGGCGCTCTAACCTGCGGCTGATGTCTGAGGACTATGGTTACCTGGTCCTCAGATCTCTGCAGGGTAAATCCAGACAGCTAGCTAGACTATCTGTCCAATCTGAGGACTATGGTTACCTGGTCCTCAGGTCTCTGCAGGGTAAATCCAGACAGCTAGCTAGACTATCTGTCCAATCTGAGGACTATGGTTACCTGGTCCTCAGATCTCTGCAGGGTAAATCCAGACAGCTAGCTAGACTATCTGTCCAATCTGAGGACTATGGTTACCTGGTCCTCAGATCTCTGCAGGGTAAATCCAGACAGCTAGCTATAGACTATCTGTCCAATCTGAGGACTATGGTTACCTGGTCCTCAGGTCTCTGCAGGGTAAATCCAGACAGCTAGCTAGACTATCTGTCCAATCGGAGTCTCTGTTGACGACCAGGGTTACATAACATCGGTAGAAACGCTTTTAACTGCCTTTTTGTCTCCTTTTTGTCTCCTTTTTGTCTCCTTTTCGTCTCCTTTTCGTCACCTTTTTACCGCCTTTTTATCTCCTTTTTGTCTCCTTTTCGTCTCCTTTTCGTCTCCTTTTTCACCGCCTTTTTTTCACCTTTTCATCGAGTGCCGAGAGAAGCTGTTTGCTGCTGTTAATAACACGGAAACACTTTTTATTTGTGAAAGAAGAAACTGGCAGGAGCGGTTCCGGGACCGTTTTAACAATCCTGTTATCCTCGGGTCAAATTTGACCGCTTTGAAAGGGTTATTGACCATGAATTCTAAAAAGTAGTAAAACTAGTTGTAGTGGCAGCATGCAACGGGTGATTCTGCACCATCTGGCTCACCTGGCTCATCTCCAACGAGCCTATTGACACACAGTTAGACCCGCCCCCCGGCCTTGATTGGTGCATCTGAACAGGAAGCGGTGGCTCTTTGCAGATCCCTCTGCAGGCTGCAGGTGGCGCCAGAGGAGCCGGCCTGCTTCATGTAGTTTTACTGAAACATATAGGGTCAGTTTCAGCAGATATGACAGGAAGTTAGTTTTTTAAGTCTTACCTACAGCACCTTTAAATAACTATACACATAAATAAATAAATGTTGCTGTAAAAAGTGGGCGAAAAACCTTTGAATCTGTTAAAAGCCTTCAAAGGCTCGAGTCTGCACATGCAGCTGCAGATGTGTGATGTGACTCTGATGCTTTGAACATCTGTGTGGCAGGTTTAACAGCAGCCTGACCGGCGCGCGCTCCAGAAAGGACCTGGCCTGGCTGTGGAGGTTTGCCGGGAGGAAGCCATTTTGGATCGGTGAGTGGCTTTATCGTCGGCGTCGAGGCTGTCTTATAAGCCTCGGCGTGGTGTTCTCAACGCGTAGCAAAAGATCTGGAGTCCAGGCATTGATTGATTTTTTTTACAGTTAAAATAAAATGAAAAGGACACAGCTGTGGATGTCATTAATTATGTTGTCTATTACTGTGTTAATACACTGAGGACGGGAGGATTCAGTGGGTCTTAAACAGTGGATTGGTTATTCGGGCCAAAAATCTGGATTCTGTGCATCCCTAGCAGATTTATCTTCTTCTATCCGAGCTGATAAAAGCTCATGGGTTGCATGAGTCCGTAGGGAGGTGGGTTGGGAACTTGAGGGTCGCTGGTTCAAGTCCAAATACGGGTCAAAGTATGGCGGTGGACTGGTAGCTGGAGAGGTGCCAGTCCACCTCTTGAGCAAGGCACCGAACCCCCAACTGCTCGGGGCGCCTTTCCATGGGCAGCCCCCCCCACTCTGACATCTCTCCATTAGTGCATGTATAGGACCTGAACATGCCCCCCATCCCCCCCCCGACTCTGACATCTCTCCATTGTTTCCCCAGGTCTGTCTGGAGGTTCAGGTCCCTGGATGTGGACCCATGGGGGCTCAGTGTCCTCCTCCAAAATGAGGGGGTCTCCGCCCAAATGCGTGCTGGTTGAAAACCCCCGCCGCTGGATCTCCACCAGCTGCTCCCCCGAGACGCAACACGCAGTCATCTGTTCATCGGCGGCCGCCCCCCCTCCCTGAGAGACACGTCCTCGGCGTGTTGGGGTCATGTTGATACGCAACGATGCTGCTCTGGACATTTAATATTCATGTTGGTCAAAATAAAGATCGCTGCACATAACTGAGATATGAGATGAAGTTCAGCAGCTTGACGAATTCTTATATTTCTTATATATTGGTACTAAAGGAAAAAACATAAGGTACTTGTACTTTACTTGAGGATTTTCTTCTCGTGCTACTTTCTACTTCTACTCCGCTACATTTTCTCACAGCTTTAATTATTTTCCAAATGAAGTTATCTGCTCATGAAACAAGAGTTGATGAAGCATGTTTTGTTATAAAAGTTGATGTAGTAAAAAAATAAAGTAAAGCTGAGACCGACCGACTGACAGAAGAGTATTGTGGAACTACTTTGATAGTTGAAGTAATTGCTCACGTAGAAACTTTTTTAATAATGTGAATGTAATAGTAATAATGTTGGATGGAGACTGCTGGTTGCACGTAACCATGACGACGGTGTCACTTTTGGGTAATTGAGCCTTTTTTTGTTATTTTACAAAAAAAAAAAATGGATTAATGGAGAATATGGCTGCACAATATGAGAAAAATACCGGCTCACCATGTGTGATAACGTTGTTGAAAATCATGATAAGGATATATAATTTGTATGGGGGGGCATTAGCTCAGTTTGTAGGGAGGTGGGTTGGGAACCGGAGGGTCGCTGGTTCAATTCCCCATACGGACCAAAGTATGGTGGTGGACTGGTAGCTGGACTGCCAAGGTGCTCTTGAGCAAGGCACCAAACCCCTCGGGTGCCTTTCCGTGGGCAGCCCCCCCACTCTGACATCTCTCCATTATGCATGTGTGTGTAGTTCAGGCCTGTGTGTAATGTGTGTAAATTGTAATTTCCCCTTGTAAAGTATACATTATTATTATTATTATTAAACAGATATTAAAGTGTACTCAGTTCTGACTTTATGTTGCTTTTAGTATTCTTCTAAAATACAACATATTGCTTGTTGAATTTAAAATAAAAGGAAATAATGTCTAACCTTCTTTTATTTAACAAATTGAAGATTCAATTGAACATGAAAGGCACTACTTATGTTTTTTTTACTGATATTGTCCTTCAACTAACACTAAAAATCACGTAGTGTCTACTGCAATATGTTGCAGCATTTTGCGATATGTATATTATGCATGTTGATATTGGGATGGAGATTAAAAAAACAATACTATATATTGTGCAGCCCTAATAGAGAACATATTAATTTGAGTATATAATAGTATTACAGTCACAGGAGACATTTCTATCTTTTTCACACTTTACATACTAAAGATACCTTTTCAATGCAGGAATTTTGAGTATTTTAATGTGTTCTTAGTACTTTTTGATGCAGTAAAAGTTCTTTCTCTACCACTGGTTTTAAATTTAGTTTTTTGCATGACACTGGTGTATATCTGTCTATAATCTATAATCTCAATTACACAGTTTTTTGTCTTGAAATTGTGAATTTTAGGAAATGAATGATTTATTTTTGAAACTAGCCTGTTAAACGACCAGCAGAGGGGAGCACAACACAACAAGACGGATTTACGTTGTCTAAGATGGCTAAGGCATGACCCGCCCTACTCTGCCTCTGATTGGCTTACCCGGGTGTTATGACCCCAACTCTAACCAATCCAACCAATAAAGGCAACGAGTACTAGCCAATCAGAGACAAGGGTAGGACGCTGTAATGCCTTACCATCCTAGGAATCGCAAATGTGAGCCCGTTCAGATTCAAAGTAATTGATTAATCCCATAATACAAAAATTATAAATATACATGAACATAATGTTGTCTTCGGGACACCTCAACTGCACACCAATTGGTCCGTGTTTCTTGGAGTTTGGCTAAAAAGAGAAACTTTATTCCCGGTGAGTAAAAAAACCCAAAAGTTGGCGTATATTTATATATTTTTTAATTTAATTTTTAAATCCAACTGTTTACAATGCAATGTCACGACCTAGTGTTAGCTAGGCCTATTTTAATGGCATGTTTGGTCATTTAATAGTAGCCTAACATCTTATTACATTTAAATATTAACGTTAGGTTTTGCTAACAAGACTCAACTGACAGGTCACTCAACAGTTTAACGTAAATATACGTTTTTTTTTTGGTTTATTGGTCGTCTAGCTAGTTTTAACATGAAAACAATAGGCTACGTAACGTAATATATTATTTAATTACCAATATATATTGTTAGATAACCGTTATTACGCAGTTAATATTGTGATTTGACCGTTGGTGCAGTTTGAAAATCTCCAACGGCAATTTTACGTCCGCCATTTTGATCTTAGGAGTAATGACTTAGCAAAAAAATATTTTTTGGATTTTATCCACTTTTACACACACTGGTTGAAGCGTTAGCACATTTGTAAGTATTTTAATTCGTTTATTTATTAATGTTTTTGTGAAAGCTGTTTTCTGTGAACCGTTATTAAACTTAAAGTTAATAGATAACGTAAAGATACTGTTTTTTTTTGGGGGGGTTATTGGTCGTCTAGCTAGTTTTAACATGAAAACAATAGGCTACGTAACGTAACTTATTATATAATTACCAATATATATATTGTTAGATATTGTTAAATATCCTGCTACCTACCGTTATTACGCAGTTAATATTGTGATTTGACCGTTGGTGCAGTTCGAAAATCTCCAACGGCAATTTTTACGTCCGCTATTTTGATCACAGGAGCAATGACTTAGCAAAAAATTATTTTTTGGACTTTATCCACTTTTACACACACTGGTTGAAGCGTTAGCACATTTGTAAGTATTTTAATTTGTTTATTTATCAATGTTTTTGTGAGAGATGTTTTCTGTGAACCGTTAATAAACTTAACTAGTTAATAGATAACGTATACCGCCTCGGACGTGTTCAATTTAATATCACGAGTTAAGGTTTTAGCTAGCTTTTTTCATGTTAGCTTTTAAGCTAACATGAAGTTCAGTGACAGTCCTGATACTTAATCAAGCTAATGCTAATAAATGTCAAGTAAAATATTTTTTATTTAATTAGGGATATATGAGTAGGCTAAGCTTGTGAAAATGATGTTTGTCAACAACAACATGGCATTAAGTCAACTTCACATTCTTAATTCAAGCTAGCCAGTGCTAACTAATATAAGGTGACCAGATTTCTCAGACGACATCCGGGGACATTTTCAGCTCAGAAGCGTAAATACCTCCAAAACACGTCATGTTTTTAATTTTTGTAAAACTTAAAACGGGGACACTAGACCTAGAGCTGAGTATCGGATACAATATAAACTATTGAGGAAAGATTTTCCTTTGACATTGATGCAGTATGAAACGAGATCGCTGCAGTCGGCAGCAGAGAAACAAGCTACAATGGAAGTTAATGGGATAATTGTCCAGTTTGTATTTACGTTCATAAAGTGCTCGTTTTGCTGCTGACAGACTCAGATTAATATTCTAAGTGTCTGATAACATTATGGAAAGGATTTCTAAGGAGGCTGACCTTTCTGTTAAAGATTAAGATCATTTTTAAAACATAAAAGTCCACCAGACTCCATGTAAATAATCAGTGATTTTAGCGTGTATAGAGCAGCATATCTCCACCAGACTCCATGTAAATAATCAGTGATTTTAGCGTGTATAGAGCAGCATATCTCCACCAGACTCCATGTAAATAATCAGTGATTTTAGCGTGTATAGAGCAGCATATCTCCACCAGACTCCATGTAAATAATCAGTGATTTTAGCATGGTAAAATACGGCTTTCTAAAACATCTCTGAGCTCTGAGCAGCGCTGCTCGATCGGCTCCGTTTGGTCAGAGTTTTCTTTCTTTCATTCCAGTATCGGGTCTGTCGGTCACAGTGAAAACCGGGGACATTTCCGGGGACAGATCCAGCCGGGGACAGGTCACCAAAACCGGGGACTGTCCCCGGAAACCGGGGACGTCTGGTCACCCTAAGTTAAGTGACAGTCCTGATACTTAATCAAGCTAATGCTAATAAATGTCAAGTAGAATATTTTTTATTTAATTAGGGATATATGAGTAGGCTAAGCTTGTGAAAATGATGTTTGTCAACAACAACATGGCATTAAGTCAACTTCACATTCTTAGTTCAAGCTAGCCAGTGCTAACTAATATTAGTTAGCACTGGCTAGCTAGGTTGCCAGATGTACAATAGGTACCTATGATATAAAAAAGAATGCCAAAGTGTCATAATGTACCATCATTTTACCATTTTGTGAGGTTTACAATTAGTAGTTTGGTTTTAGTAAGGCTGTGCAATGAATCAAAATGTAATTGTGATTATGATTTTAACTCCCAATGATCACAAAAACAGAATAATTGAAAAAAACAATTATTTATCTCATTACGTTTTGCAAGTAAACACTTATTTTCTATTGTGTTGTTCTCTTTTTAAGTTCAATAATTGCAGCATCTTTCCAGAAGTCAACAAAATGGCTGCTCAATTTCCATGATTGAGCAGCCATAGGTTTTAGTCCGCACCGTCTCATTTTAATTAATTTCCTGACAAAATCAGGATAACAAACTATGGATCCTGTGTCTGTGTTAACTACTGCAGATCTTTTATGTGATCTCTTTCCAGCCACTCATGCTTTGAACGCCTTGGTGTGGCCTTGATGACCGTGACGGGCTGGATTCTCTCCCCCGTGGCGGGATGGTCTGGCACAGCGCTGGAGGATGAAGCAGCCACAGACAGCAAGCCTACTAAGGTATGCTGTGTTCAAGGCCAGTTATTTATTTAATTAGCTTCACCTCAGTACCCAAATCTGTCAAGTTATTTTACATCCACCATTTAATTTTATTAGGTTTATGGTGACAAAACATAGTAAAAGCAAAAGTATCGCAATTCATTCAGCTACTGTATGTAGCCTAAGTTTTGTGAATGCTGTTTTTTTTATTTAGAGAGCTGGGCGGCTTCCTGTATTTTTTTACTTTCTAATATAGAACTGTTTTAATGAATACAACTGCTCTAGCTAGTATGCAGAGTTAATATAATATGTATGCACAATTGCACATTTTCAACTCAAATGTTGCTGCTCTTATTTTCTTCATTGTATGTGCCTTCTTATTTTTACTTTTTATATTGTTTACTTGAATGTTATGTTTGTCTGTGGACCTAACAGGTAAAATATGTCTTGTCTCCACCGTGGGATAGAGGGAAACGTAATTTTGATCTCTTTGTATGTCTCGACATGTGAAGAAATTGACAATAAAGCAGACTTTGACTTTTTTTGACTTTGACAATTTATAATAAGCTTTGTAAAAATAGCAAGATATAACTGGCACAGAGGACAAGATTAATGTTCCTGTTGGTTGTCTGTCTACAGCTAAATGATATCAGACTGTATTAATTAGCAGGAGGCTACCCCAATACAATGATGCACTTTTTAATTTGATATCTTGCTGATATATTTCACAGTTTTTAAAGTCATGTTGTGAATCACACTGCCCACTACAGCTGCTCTCGCTAGGTTGAGACTCATTCGGTTACTACATCTGGAGCCTGGGCAGCCGCCTCGCGAAGCCTCGCTGTGCAGGTAGTCCGTTTGCAAAGGTGAGCGAGCTAGCGATCTGCAACTATAGTTTCGGCTTCCCGTCTAAAGCCGGCGTCACTCAGACCCAGACTCAGATGAGGAGTCTGTTGGGCGCCAAAATCGAGAAGATGGGGCCCATTATCTTCATATTTTGGACACAATAACACTCATTTAAACTCACCAGCCTTTGATAAAGACGGTATATATATTTTTATCATTGAAAGAATAGCATTATACAAAAAAAAGTAAAATCAAATGATAATTAATTAGATTTTAGTTGTTTGTGGTTGTGTCTTAAACATCCCATAATTTCTACAGTTTTACAAAAAACATCAAATCAAACAAACTCAATCACTACAAATTTGTAATATCTGCATATTCGTTTATAAACTTATTTTTGTAATCTATAAATTCATAAGAAATAATGAATGGATTACTTAAAAATGAAGTATTTCAACATGACAATAATTTCATCAGCAGTTTGTTTATGTAACATTCTGCTGTAATAAATACAGTAAAATTATAGACATTAGCACTGCTGTGATTATTATTACTTTTAAAGAAACTGTAATTACTTCTACAGTACCTATAATTATACTGTGATTTTACCGTATGCTACTACTGTAGTTAGTTTTGAAGTAACTTTACTCTAGAATGACTTACAGTGACTCATGGCTGCTCTACTCGGCTCGACGCGCGGCGCCCCGTCCTCCTTTTCCGTTGCAGATGTAGTACCGCCACATGCGTGAGGCGAGCGTGGCTGGTCGTCATAGCGATGCTGCAGGAAACTGCCGTGACCTAACGCGACACACACACAGAACGTGGATGGTGTTTTTGATTCTCGGCGTGTGGCTGTTTGCCAGAAGATGCATTTAGTTTCAAAAGAAGCTGGAGGCAGCAAAAATAAAAATATAAATAACATCGCAGGTAAACTATTTAAAAATGGCGGGTTTTCTTAGCTTTTGGTTTTCTAAAATATTACTGATTATACTTAAATATTTTTACAGAAGGAACACATTCAGTGCAGGACTTATACTATAACAGAGAATTTATACACAGTTTTTGTCTTGAAATGCTGAATGCCACCATGAGCTGAATGTTCTCTTCTATAAAAACGGTCTAAATTGTGTTGAACGATCAGCAGAGGGCAGTAAAACACCAGCTATTATCACTGCAGGAAGGTCAATTTGCATTTTATAAGGATGGTGAAGGCATGTCCCGCCCTACTCTGCCTTACTCTGCTTCTGATTGGCTTACCGTGGTACTCTTACCCTAACCCTCATAGACATAATAAAGAGTAGACGCCGCATTGGCTGCTGAGCGCGAGAAATCCAGCCGCCATCTTGGACCGGTCATACTCCTTACTTGACAGCAGAAGATACAAGATGCCAGAGCACTGTGCAGCATATTCCTGCTCAGATCGGCGGATTTTTTTTTATCTTATCTCTTTCACTTTGGGTTCTGTGAAGCATTTTGTAGGCCTATCTGTGTTTTGAAAAATGCTACATAAGTTAAGTTCCAAAAGCAGCACTAATGTATGCTTGTGTTGTTATTACATTGGGATTGTCTCTGGTTTAGTTGGGATTTGTTTGATAAGACTTGCACGTTACTCTTATAAGATAGATAGATAGATATATAGAGATATATATAATTATATAGCCTTTTCAATAGCAATGTGCTTGAGTACAGAGTCAACACAACATAAAAGAGGTGTATCTGTCCAAATACTTATGTAATAAGAGCTGAGACAGCTGGTCATTTATCAAATATATCGAAAGTCGCAATAAGTATGCAATATTTAGTTTATTTTGTTGAGCTGTCCTGTTAACTTTATTTATGTATTTTATACTGTCCAACCAGTAGAACCCGTCCTGTTCTGTAGACATGGTCCTTAGTTATTTATATTATAACTTTATTTATACTGTCCAACCAGTAGAACCCGTCCTGTTCTGTAGACATGGTCCTTAGTTATTCATGTTGGACCAGTCCAATATAACTTTCAGTTAAAATAAACCTTGTGTTGTAAGAAAACTTGTTTAATTTCTTATGAATCTATTTTGTAATTTTATATATGTTTAAAAATATTGGAATTCATATCGATGTTGCAATATCACATTTTGTCAATGTTGTGCAACCCTAGCGTGTGTGTGTGTGTGTGTGTGTGTGTGTGTTGGGAGTGGGGCTGCTAAATGTCAAGGTCTGGGAGGCAATTGATGCAGAACAACGTGGTAGTACTGTGTGTGTGTGTGTGCTTGCGTATGTGTGCGTGTGTGTGTGTGTGTGTGTGTGTGTGTGTGTGCGTGTGTGACAGAGAGAGAGACAAAAAAAAAGCTCCAAGTAGACTCTAATAATATAATCATATTGTTTCTTGTACTTAAATATCTGACTTTACGGTCACTATCTGTTTCTTCTTCCCTATCATATTTATAATGTGTGTGCACATTATTTTTCTATAATAGGTATTTATACCTATTATAGCCTACATCATATGATGTAGGGGTATTTTGCAAATACCTATCATTTACAAATGATAGATACACCGAGGATGTCTGGTCTAGGGTGACCAGACGTCCTCGGATTTAGGGGACAATCCCCCGTTTTTGCCCCCTGACTAAATACAGAAGAAAAAACTACCTCTGTCCTTGTTCTTTTTTTTTAAAGACACAACATTAGGTTTTTCAATCAGATTTATAGTCAAACTGGAAATATCCCCGTTGCTCTCCCTTTTCCGGGATTATGTTTCCAGTTTTGATCTCGGACGTCTGGTGAATTTATATCATATCAGAATATTCTATTACTGTTAAGCACACTTTGAATATTAAAATACGCCTAATCATGTGTCCTGTATCCTAGCTACATGTATGACCTTTGTAGCAAAAAAAAACATGAAAATCAGTTCGGTATTCAGTGAGATTGATTAATTAAACGCGCTGACAGCTCATTGCACCTGCCAAACACATTACACTGAGTGGAGCGGGTGACCGGTCCAAGATGGCGTCCCCAAATCTAGTCAGCGCCAATAGGCAGTAGCGGTCGATGCGGCGTCTACTCTTTATTATGTCTATGCTAACCCTAACCAATCTGACTCCTTGTCTAGACCTAACCAATCCAACCAATGAGGGGAACGACAGGGACAGGGCGGGTCATGGCTTCACCATCCTAGGAATCACACGTTTGCCTCCTGCCAGACTGTTTAGACTCATTTATTGATTTAGTTAATCCAAGATATTAAGTCAAACAAACTAAAATACAGCAAGAACAAAAATTATAAGTTATATATGTTGTTGGCTTCTTAAGTGCACATCAGTTAGTCTGTGTTTATGAGAGATTGACTAACGTTAAAAGAAGAAACCTTTTTTATCAACTTTTTATTGTAATTTTCCTTTTTAACAGACAGAAAAACACCACATAAGACAGACAGACAACAAGACAATACAAAACCTACTAATGCTTCTTTATGGGGGGGTGGCAGTAGCTCAGTCCGTAGGGAGTTGGGTTGGGAGCCGGAGGGTCACTGGTTCAAGTCCCCATGTGGATCTAAAAGTACTGAGTGTGGATTTCTGGCTGGAGAGATACTCTTGATCTTGATTTTGAACAAGGCACCGTACCCCCTAACTGCTCAGGGCGCTGGTTCAGCTGGCAGCCCCCCCACTCACTCTGACAATACAATCTTATCTTATCTTTACAATATTCACGACATTTGGTTTTATCAACTTTTTAAACACTGGTTATATCATTATTTGTAAGTTTTGCAATTCATTCAGATATGTATCTTTTATACATACAGTTTCTCTGTGGATGAACTATATTGCATATTTTTAATAATTAACTAATTCAAGCATCTGAGTTAGCAAGCTAGTGAGGGTTAACTAAGGCACAAAAATAAAAATAACAGTTTAACATTACTGTTTGTCTTTATTAGCTAACATGAATCATAAATATCAGCTTGTATTGGCACCAGGTACCAAAATACAATGATTACTCTTTTATTTGATGTCCTGCTACCAAAAGTTATTTTCACTGTTAATGTTGTGGATTTTGTCTTTGTGCAGGTCACAAATCTGAGTGTTTTACACCCTACATTTTTTTATAGAGCTCAACAGTTTGGTTCTGGAAGTAAAAATCCTGTTCATTTTCTCCAGGTCTCCAGGAAAAGCTCCGGCCCTGCAGCCCAAAAAGGATGGTGGCCACCGATGTTAAAGAGACGCCTGGAAAACTGCTGCCAGGGCACCTCAAGCTGCAAGCAAGGTCGGTTTTATCTCTTTTTATTCTAATTTTATGGACCTGTGATGTAAACAGGATGTAAAGTCAACGGGCCGACCGGGAGCTCACGGGCGGAGCCAGTGGGAGAAACAATACGAAAAAACCCAGAAGTTTAACATTTTTGGAACATGTGCCAGGCGATCAAATCAGAACAGGCTTCAATTTTCTTCATAATGATTTTTATTATCAGCCATGATGTCTAAACCATCTGAGGTAGACTTACCACAAGCAGTGAGATAGTGATAGAGGTTTTATTCACAATGTCATGGGGAAGTGTACTACACTATCCATAATTCAAATTCAAAGCATGTCAGCGACATCTCTTGATTGGTGGAACTCGCCGTCACCATGGAAATGTTCACCAAACCCACAAACAGCTATAGCGCGCTGCTACCACTGAAGTCTATGATTGCTTCTGTAAACTTGACATATCTTGTTCCTTTTGCATTTTGCCGTTTTCAAAATGTTCTTTTAGGCCGAACCAATTGTTTTATTGTCACTATTCATCACGTAGCTGGTTGGCTTTGGTTCCCTGCCTAAAACTATATATAAAGGCATTTAATGAAATATCAATGGACACTTCCATATTTTATTTGCAACAAGTCACGCTCACTGTGGAGAGGTTTTGCGGCTGTAACAACTGTGGAGTACTACATGAGGACTTTTTGTTCGGTATATCTCTGTTGCCTTGCTGTTAAAGAGGAGTTGAAGACGCTGTATTTAATATCTTCACATTTCTAATGGTAAGTCATCTTTATTATATTAAATGATAATGCTATATTACAAACTAACATTGGATAACTCATCGTCTCGTCTAATAGCTAGGTAGCTAGCTTATTAGCTAGCTTTCTAAATCCCAAAAGGGAATTTTTCAGTTTTATTTCTACGGTTATGGCGGTCACACTATGTCAGTAGTAGTATTACTTTAGTTATCACTTTACAATTACTAGGATAGCCTATTCTCGACATATCCCACTTAACCATCAATATGACCAAATAATTTCATTGTATTGAAGATAAAGCATTTTGTCTATTTATTTCTTGTAACAAGTAAGAAATAATTTGTTTAGTGTTTGATGTTTTTAAGTTATTTTAGGTTTTCATAACAAAACAGTGAAATGAAATCACATTGTTGGGATGTCTAAGTTTTAAGTTGTTCCAGATCTTACCCTGTTTATTTGTCTTTAAATGATG
>JAQOOF010000751.1:15000-19000 GCA_029931835.1 Etheostoma nigrum | reverse complement strand
ACATTAGTGCAAGTCTGAGTGTAGGTTGAGTATGGTGACAGCTTTGGGGAAAAAGCTATCCCTGAGTCTGTTTGTTCTGGCCCGTATTGACCTGAAGCGCCTGCCTGAGGGCAACAGGTTAAAGAGATGGGAGCCGGGGTGGGTGGTGTCCCTCAGGATGTTTCTGGCCCTACTGAGACAGCGGGAGTTGTGGATGGCAGTCAAAGAGGGCAGAGGGCAGCCAATTATTTTTTGTGCAGTGTTTGTCACCCTCTGCAATCGCTTCCTGTCGGCCTCCGTGCAGCTGGAGTGCCACACTGTCACAGAGACATAAGTCCAGGAGAGGACATCACCTGTGATTATGGTGACTCAGACTGGCCATGGAGATGCAAAGTGGTCAAAATTTGACTTTGTGAAATTGATAGTTCTCTCATGACAAATGCTTTAACCATAGAACATTTCACATTTCACCAAAATCCAGTACGTTTTCATCTTCAGGTGGAACATGATTTTTATAGCTTTTGTTAGCACCACCAGCCCTGATGCTACATACCCAGCACACCATAGCAGAGATGATACTGACCATAACAGACTGATGAATATAGCATTTAATCACTTCTTTGTTTTTGTTCTACCAGAGTATAGTTTTCATGCTCCACAGTCTACAATATGTTTAGTATTTTTTCCTTTTTACAAGGCCTTGGTGACAAAACTGCTCCAAAATCTTTCTATCAGTGCTAGACTGGTTTCTTTTTTAATTCAAATGTCAAATATCCTCTGTAGGACTTTCTCTTTATTGTCCTTTTGTCTCTGTCTTCTGCTTCTACAGCTGACCCCTGAGAGCACATGCATCCATACAGCCGTCAGCCGACTGAATCAGACTAGTCCAGAGCTCGGCCCACTCACCGACGTTGGACAGGTAAGTTAAATCTGATGTACAACTTAGTGAAGTGACTTGGGGCCACATGTTAAATCTATCAACCTATTTCAATGTGTGTGTGTGTGTGTGTGTAGGCGCCGGGGTACATGGTGTATGTGGACAATGACATGCAAGGACGTTGTCTAAACATGCTTTTTCAAGCTTCAGTCAGTATATTATCTGAGTGTATGTGTATCAAACGTTGAACCCAACACAAATAGGACTTGGGAGGTCGTTAGATTTTAGAGGGTCCTGTCACCAGATGTGATGTAATGTGAATGTTAAGTTGTTTGGTTACATGTAATGGATAGGAACCTTTTATTAGTTGTATTGGGCTACAGCAAGTCAGCTTCTGGCACTGAGGCTAACCACAAATTCCCATCTACAATTTAAAAATGAAATAAGTTATATCTTCATATAGGATACGCTATAAATAAGCTGTGTATAAATAAGATGCTTCACCGACTGTTGTAGCTGCCGCTTCACTGACTGTTGTAGCTGTATCTCCACTGACTGCTGTAGCTTCACTGACTGTTGTAGCTGTATCTCCACTGACTGCTGTAGCTTCACTGACTGTTGTAGCTGTATCTCCACTGACTGTTGTAGCTGTATCTCCACTGACTGCTGTAGCTTCACTGACTGTTGTAGCTGTATCTCCACTGACTGTTGTAGCTGTATCTCCACTGACTGCTGTAGCTTCACTGACTGTTGTAGCTGTATTTCCACTGACTGTTGTAGCTTCACTGACTGTTGTAGCTGTATCTCCACTGACTGTTGTAGCTTCACTGACTGTTGTAGCTGTATCTCCACTGACTGTTGTAGCTGTATCTCCACTGACTGTTGTAGCTGTATCTCCACTGACTGTTGAAACTGTATCTCCACTGACTGTTGTAGCTGTATCTCCACTGACTGCTGTAGCTTCACTGACTGTTGTAACTGTATCTCCACTGACTGTTGTAGCTGTATCTCCACTGACTGCTGTAGCTTCACTGACTGTTGTAACTGTATCTCCACTGACTGTTGTAGCTGTATCTCCACTGACTGCTGTAGCTTCACTGACTGTTGTAGCTGTATCTCCACTGACTGTTGTAGCTGTATCTCCACTGACTGTTGTAGCTTCACTGACTGTTGTAGCTGTATCTCCACTGACTGCTGTAGCTTCACTGACTGTTGTAACTGTATCTCCACTGACTGTTGTAGCTGTATCTCCACTGACTGCTGTAGCTTCACTGACTGTTGTAGCTGTATCTCCACTGACTGTTGTAGCTGTATCTCCACTGACTGCTGTAGCTTCACTGACTGTTGTAGCTGTATCTCCACTGACTGTTGTAGCTTCACTGACTGTTGTAGCTGTATCTCCACTGACTGTTGTAGCTTCACTGACTGTTAAGTTGTTTGGTTACATGTAATGGATAGGAACCTTTTATTAGTTGTATTGGGCTACAGCAAGTCAGCTTCTGGCACTGAGGCTAACCACAAATTCCCATCTACAATTTAAAAATGAAATAAGTTATATCTTCATATAGGATACGCTATAAATAAGCTGTGTATAAATAAGATGCTTCACCGACTGTTGTAGCTGCCGCTTCACTGACTGTTGTAGCTGTATCTCCACTGACTGCTGTAGCTTCACTGACTGTTGTAGCTGTATCTCCACTGACTGCTGTAGCTTCACTGACTGTTGTAGCTGTATCTCCACTGACTGTTGTAGCTGTATCTCCACTGACTGTTGTAGCTTTACTGACTGTTGTAGCTGTATCTCCACTGACTGTTGTATCTCCACTGACTGTTGTAGCTGTATCTCCACTGACTGTTGTAGCTGTATCTCCACTGACTGTTGTAGCTGTATCTCCACTGACTGCTGTAGCTTCACTGACTGTTGTAACTGTATCTCCACTGACTGTTGTAGCTGTATCTCCACTGACTGCTGTAGCTTCACTGACTGTTGTAACTGTATCTCCACTGACTGTTGTAGCTGTATCTCCACTGACTGCTGTAGCTTCACTGACTGTTGTAACTGTATCTCCACTGACTGTTGTAGCTGTATCTCCACTGACTGCTGTAGCTTCACTGACTGTTGTAGCTGTATCTCCACTGACTGTTGTAGCTGTATCTCCACTGACTGTTGTAGCTGTATCTCCACTGACTGCTGTAGCTTCACTGACTGTTGTAACTGTATCTCCACTGACTGTTGTAGCTGTATCTCCACTGACTGCTGTAGCTTCACTGACTGTTGTAGCTGTATCTCCACTGACTGTTGTAGCTGTATCTCCACTGACTGCTGTAGCTTCACTGACTGTTGTAGCTGTATCTCCACTGACTGTTGTAGCTGTATCTCCACTGACTGTTGTAGCTTCACTGACTGTTGTAGCTGTATCTCCACTGACTGTTGTAGCTGTATCTCCACTGACTGCTGTAGCTTCACTGACTGTTGTAACTGTATCTCCACTGACTGTTGTAGCTTCACTGACTGTTGTAACTGTATCTCCACTGACTGTTGTAGCTTCACTGACTGTTGTAACTGTATCTCCACTGACTGCTGTAGCTTCACTGACTGTTGTAGCTGTTCCCCACTGACTGCTGTAGCTGTATCTTCACTGACTGCTGTAGCTTCACTGACTGTTGTACCTGCAGGGGAAGTCACTGGATGAGATTGAAATTGAAGGTTTGTACAGAAATTAGCCTTGGTAGATATTATCTGAGTTATTTGTTCTGTTTTTTTTTCCTTTTGAATGTTAATTTATAAACATCTAGACTTGGCGTAGTCAGCATCCTTTTCCAGGAAAAAAAATCAAAGTTCATGTCCAAATATGAGTCAAGGACTACTATTTAGAAATACAAGCATATGTCTACAGGATGGCTGGACAGTAATTCAAAATATTTGTGGAGGTGCAATAGAGTTACGTGTTACATTTATGTGCTCATTCACCACATTAAACAAACACAGGTATAATAGCTCAAAACTACTCAAGTAAAATTGTTGTTTTGCAGAAAGTGGCAAGTACAAATCACAGGCCTACTATCTTTTTCCTAGGACTTTTTATTTGATGTGGCTATTTCAACCACATTTTTTTATGTCCAACTATTTATGTGAGTTTTAAT
>JAQOOF010000751.1:0-5000 GCA_029931835.1 Etheostoma nigrum | reverse complement strand
CGGCAGGTCTGGCAACGAGAGACACCCAAACACCAAAACAAAAAACCCAAACACCAAAACAAAACACCCAAACACCAAAACAAAAAACCCAAACACCAGAACAAAAAACCCAAACACCAAAACTAAAAACCCAAACACCAAAACACCAAAGCAGAATAAGTGAATGGACACGGGCAGCTAAATAAATCTATGGAGGAGTTGGTTTCTACAGCGGCAAAAATGTTGAAAAATAGCGCCACAAAAACATCAAAAAATGTCAAGAGAAGCAACAAAAATTTGGAAAAATACAGAGTCCATGGTAGGACTTTATCACAAAGCCATGAGATGTGTGTGTGTGTGTGTGTGTGTGTGTGTGTGTGTGTGTGTGTGTGTGTGTGTGTGTGTGCACCTTTAAAGTATCGGCACCGATATAAAAAACAACAACAACACAAACGGTGATGAACAGCATCCAAAAAACGATTCATGGACGACTCAATTAGTTGATAATTATTACTATTAAATTAATCGCCAACTTCTTTTGTTGTCTTTTTTTTTTTTTTTTAAATTGAAATCAAAACCTATGCTAAACTATTATTTATCTGCCATTATAAATGCTTCTGATGAATGAAAATGTGGATAAAATTAATTATAATGGCCGGTGTTTTTTTTTTTTTTAAATGCAGATACCGATAAATCGGGAAAATCCCAATATCGGCCGATAAATATCGGCTCTAACCCTATCCTGACCTAACTGTTTCCAGAAGGATTGAAAAACAAAAAGAGAAATTAAAATGTATTTTTTAATTAGATTCTGTGTGCTCTTAACTAACTCTTATTCCCGTTCTCATCACTGCACGCTGTGTTGTTGTTGTTGTTTTCATGTCCGGGCCACCAGGGGGCGATCTTACCTGGTCCCGAGGGTTTTTACTGAGCTGGGGGAAAGCCTTCTCCTACTTAGCTCCATGGTCTTGGAGTAACTTGCAAACCTTGCTCCATCTCAATGATCTGGTCCCATTAGATGAATTTAAGGCCGTGTTAAGATGCCGTGGAACTCAAACATGCAGCTGCCCCATGTGACCTGTTCCTTTCCTCCATGTGTCATTGAGACTGTCGGTACACGATCCGTTCTGAGCATGTGCAATATGTTAGCGCACGTGCAGATGATAATCCTGATGTACGAGGATTTACGGCACTGCACGATCTGGTCCACAGTAGCGGTCTGCTGCTGTTAGCCTCCACCGGAAAGCTAACGACGCTAGTTTAGCTAACAGCTAATTCAGGCTAACTGCTAGCTGACAGCTTGATTCAACCTAAAATAACATTACTCAAACTAAACAGTGGGGAATTAAGACTTTACAGTAATAATAAAGACAAGTACTGAGTGATTGTATTTTAAATGAGCACAAGTAAAGTAGAACTGACGTAACAGCTGTTACATATTTATGTTACATGTTATTTTCATTCATTTTACATGCTGTCTCAGCCATAGACATATATACACTACCGGTCCAAAGTTTGGGGTCCCTTCTACATTTCCATACCACTCCATTATAGACAGAATACCTGCTAATTTGGGTGGGGGGGCTGATCTTTAATGCAATATCTACATTGCCCATTACCAGCAACCATTCATCCAATGTTCCAAAGGCACATTCTGTGTACTAATCTATCATTTAAAAATAAAACACTAGAAAAACATTGGAGAACCATTTTACTATTATGTAAGCACATAATGTAATCTGATTACTGCCCTGGTTAAAAAAACAATGCAACTGATCTCAGCTGGCATTCTGTCTACAATGGAGTGCAATGGGAATTTCTATGTGACCCCAAACTTTGGACCGGTAGTGTATGTCTATGGTCTCAGCTAGCGGTTAGCCGAATTAGCTGTTAGCTAAGCTAACATTAGCTTCCCGGTGGAGGGGAACAGACTTTCTTTAACTGTCTATGGGAACAGATCGTGCAGTGTCGTAAATACGCGTTCATCATGATATCATCATGACATCATCATGACATCACCATGACATCATATACGCATGTGCGAACATCTTGCACATGTGCAGGACGGATCGTGTACCGACAGCGACCATGCTGTATTTCTGTTTATATTATATTATAACCGGTGTGCCGTCTCGGTCAGGCCTCTCTGGTTAAATAAAGGTTAAATAAAAATAAAAATAATTGCAGATTTATGGATTCATTTCTACCTTCTGTTCATTCAGTTATTCCTTACGTACGCTTCATTTCATATTCCTCTCATGAATCCGCTTTGGTTTTCCATTTCACACAAACTAGTATTTACAATATTCACACTGAGAACATTAATATTATCATTAATAACAATTAAAGCACAGACGCGATGTGCAGCAGCTCACAGTCTTGTCTCGGTAGTCTCTGCCCCGTCTTTATGAAACGAGCCGCTGCTTCCTGAGTCCGGCTCAGTCCAGTTCACATCAGGCTGACAGACCGGATTTCAGGACCACCCCCCCGCCGCCGAGGCCCCGCCGCGCAGCGGAGGAAACGGGCTGAAGGTGATCCAGGATGGGGAAAGGAAAAGGAAAAGTCCCAGGGGCTTATGTAGAGATACAGGACTGATCCGAGACGGGGGGTCCGACGGTAGAATACTGGACCAGAGGGGAGTCCAGGTCCAGGTACTCCTGCAGAGACACAGTCCTCGGGTCACATATAGATAGATAGATAGATAGATCGATCATTTACATGGAGTCTGGTGGAGATATGCTGCTCTATACACGCTAAAAGTAGTGATTATTTACATGGAGTCTGGTGGAGATATGCTGCTCTATACACGCTAAAAGTAGTGATTATTTACATGGAGTCTGGTGGAGATATGCTGCTCTATACACGCTAAAAGTAGTGATTATTTACATGGAGTCTGGTGGAGATATGCTGCTCTATACACGCTACAAGTAGTGATTATTTACATGGAGTCTGGTGGAGATATGCTGCTCTATACACGCTAAAAGTAGTGATTATTTACATGGAGTCTGGTGGAGATATGCTGCTCTATACACGCTAAAAGTAGTGATTATTTACATGGAGTCTGGTGGAGATATGCTGCTCTATACATGCTAAAAGTAGTGATTATTTACATGGAGTCTGGTGGAGATATGCTGCTCTATACACGCTAAAAGTAGTGATTATTTACATGGAGTCTGGTGGAGATATGCTGCTCTATACACGCTACAAGTAGTGATTATTTACATGGAGTCTGGTGGAGATATGCTGCTCTATACACGCTAAAAGTAGTGATTATTTACATGGAGTCTGGTGGAGATATGCTGCTCTATACACGCTAAAAGTAGTGATTATTTACATGGAGTCTGGTGGAGATATGCTGCTCTATACACGCTAAAAGTAGTGATTATTTACATGGAGTCTGGTGGAGATATGCTGCTCTATACACGCTAAAAGTAGTGATTATTTACATGGAGTCTGGTGGAGATATGCTGCTCTATACACGCTAAAATATATTATTTACATGGAGTCTGGTGGGTCTGGTGACAACAATTTAAGGTAAACATTTAACAGTTTGAATGGTGTGTCTGTGTGAGAATATGCTGATTTATGATTCATATCTGTACCTATTTACTGGAAGCAGAAGAACACATTACCTGGTTTGCCATCAGAGAAAGCGTGCGGTCTAAATCTTCAACTAGCTGCAGAAACGTCGGCCTGCGAGACGGGACAGCGTTCCAGCAGTCTCTCATCATCACGTACCTGATAAAACACAAACCAGCGGTCAGACATGGACCATTTCTGATGGCATAGGAAAGGGATCCAAAGATTTAGTGATCTTAACAGGAATGGGATATTTCCAAGTATGACCTTCTTCAAACTGACTTATTTTGCAATAGCTCACAATTTCCTACTCTCCCGTACAAAGTCCCTAGTGGACTCACTTTCGGAAGTTCCTTCTGCGAAAGGTTTCACAGCACATTCCTACTCAATGACTGTGTTACTTGATGATGTTAAGATATATCGAAGATCGAAACTGCGTGGGAAAAGGAACTTGGAAGTGAAACGTCAGGAGACGTATGGACTGAGGCTCTAAGAGTGAACAACAGCACTTCCTGTGCAGAGCTGGGTCTAATTCAATGCAAGTTGTTCATCGCCTACACTGGTGTAGAGCTAAGATAACCTCGTTCTCCCTAGAGTCCCCCCCAGCTGTAATAACTCCTGAACAGGTTTTGTCCAAAGCTGAAGATGCAGCTGTATCTGACAGATGACACGTGTAGGTTGCTACTGACAAAATATCAGCTTTCAGTGTGATACGACCGCTTTGTAAATTACGTTTAATTAAAAAGTGTTTCAACTGTCCCGGCTCTCCCCTAATATCATTTCTTTGTCATTATAAATGCTTCTGATGGATGAAAATTCAATTTTTTTTTATAATGGCCGATAAATCGGGAAATTCCCAATATCGGTCGGGGATGCGTGCATCTGTGTGTCTGTCCGTGCATGTGTGTGTTTGTGTGTGTGTCCGTGTGTCTGTGCATGCGTGTGTGTGTGTGCGTGCATGTATGTGTGTGTCTGTGTCTGTGTGTCCGTGTGTCTGTCCGTGCATGTGTGTGTTTGTGTGTGTGTCCGTGTGTCTGTGCATGCGTGTGTGTGTTTGTGTGTGTGTGTCTGTGTCTGTGCATGTGTGTGTGTCTGTGTCTGCGTGTGTCTGTGTCCGTGCGTGCATGTGTGTGTGTGTGTGTCTGTGTCCGTGCGTGTGTGTGTTTGCGGCGAGTGTGTGTATCCTCACAGCTCCGGAGTGCATGCCGAGGGTTTCTCCATGCGGTGTCCCTCCTTCAGCAGCTTGAAGAGTTCCTCCACGGGGACGCCCGGGTACGGGGAGCCGCCCAGGGTAAAGATCTCCCACAGCAAGACTCCGAAGGACCACCTGCAGCCGCGCGTTCGATACCCAGAGACACAGAGGAACGTTTCATCATCCACACTCATCTCATTTAACTTTTATCTCCACCATATGGTTGGATGAAGTTCAGGAATACTTTAGT
>JAQOOF010000750.1:0-19000 GCA_029931835.1 Etheostoma nigrum | reverse complement strand
GAAAAGAGAGAGAGAGGGGGAGGAAAGAGGAACTCAGAGGGAGGGAGGGGGAGAGTGGAGAGAGAGGAAAAGAGAGAGAGAGGGGGGAGGAAAGAGGAACTCAGAGGGAGGGAGGGGGAGAGTGGAGAGAGAGAGAGAGGAAAAGAGAGAGAGAGGGGGAGAGGGTGGGAGGAGAGAGGGGGAGGGGGGGAGGTATAAATAGATGTGTTTATCTCTGAGTGTCTGACACTGTAAACAAACTCCTCTCTGGAAATAAAGTAACTATTATTATTAGAGTAACTATAACATAAAGTAACTATTATTAGAATAACTATAACATAAAGTAACTATTATTGTTTGAGTAACTATAGCAGAAAGTTACTATTATTATTAGAGTAACTATAACATAAAGTAACTATTATTATTAGAGTAACTATAGCAGAAAGTAACTATTATTATTAGAGTAACTATTATAAAGTAACTATTATTATTAGAGTAACTATAACATAAAGTAACTATTATTATTAGAGTAACTATTGTAAAGTAACTATTATTATTAGAGTAACTATAACATAAAGTAACTATTATTAGAATAACTATAACATAAAGTAACTATTATTATTAGAGTAACTATAACATAAAGTAACTATTATTATTAGAGTAACTATAAAATAAAGTAACTATTATTGTTTGAGTAACTATAGCAGAAAGTAACTATTATTATTAGAGTAACTATTATAAAGTAACTATTATTATTAGAGTAACTATAACATAAAGTAACTATTATTATTAGAGTAACTATTATAAAGTAACTATTATTATTAGAGTAACTATAACATAAAGTAACTATTATTGTTTGAGTAACTATAGCAGAAAGTAAATATTATTATTAGAGTAACTATTATAAAGTAACTATTTTTATTAGAGTAACTATAACATAAAGTAACTATTATTATTAGAGTAACTATTGTAAAGTAACTATTATTATTAGAGTAACTATAACATAAAGTAACTATTATTATTAGAGTAACTATTTTAAAGTAACTATTATTATTAGAGTAACTATTATAAAGTAACTATTATTATTAGAGTAACTTTTATAAAGTAACTATTATTATTAGAGTAACTATAACATAAAGTAACTATTATTATTAAAGTAACTATTATAAAGTAACTATTATTATTAGAGTAACTATAACATAAAGTAACTATTATTATTAGAGTAACTATTATAAAGTAACTATTATTATTAGAGTAACTATAACATAAAGTAACTATTATTGTTTGAGTAACTATAGCAGAAAGTAACTATTATTATTAGAGTAACTATTATAAAGTAACTATTTTTATTAGAGTAACTATAACATAAAGTAACTATTATTATTAGAGTAACTATTGTAAAGTAACTATTATTATTAGAGTAACTATAACATAAAGTAACTATTATTATTAGAGTAACCATTTTAAAGTAACTATTATTATTATAGTAACTATAACATAAAGTAACTATTATTATTAGAGTAACTATTATAAAGTAACTATTATTATTAGAGTAACTATTATAAAGTAACTATTATTATTAGAGTAACTATAACATAAAGTAACTATTATTATTAGAGTAACTATTATAAAGTAACTATTATTATTAGAGTAACTTTTATAAAGTAACTATTATTATTAGAGTAACTATAACATAAAGTAACTATTATTATTAAAGTAACTATTATAAAGTAACTATTATTATTAGAGTAACTATAACATAAAGCAACTATTATTATTAGAGTAACTATAACATAAAGTAACTATTATTATTAGAGTAACTATAACATAAAGTAACTATTATTATTAGAGTAACTATTATAAAGTAACTATTATTATTAGAGTAACTATAACATAAAGTAACTATTATTATTAGAGTAACTATAACATAAAGTAACTATTATTATTAGAGTAACTATTATAAAGTAACTATTATTATTAGAATAACTATAACATAAAGTAACTATTATTATTAGAGTAACCATAGCAGAAAGTAACTATTATTATTAGAGTAACTATAACATAAAGTAACTATTATTATTAGAGTAACTATTTTAAAGTAACTATTATTATTAGAGTAACTATAACATAAAGTAACTATTATTATTAGAGTAACTATAACATAAACTAACTATTATTATTAGAGTAACTATTATAAAGTAACTATTATTATTAGAGTAACTATAACATAAAGTAACTATTATTATTAGAGTAACTATTTTAAAGTAACTATTATTATTAGAGTAACTATAACATAAAGTAACTATTATTATTAGAGTAACTATAACATAAAGTAACTATTATTATTAGAGTAACTATAACATAAAGTAACTATTATTATTAGAGTAACTATTATAAAGTAACTATTATTATTAGAGTAACTATAACATAAAGTAACTATTATTATTAAAGTAACTATTATAAAGTAACTATTATTATTAGAGTAACTATAACATAAAGTAACTATTATTATTAGAGTAACTATAACATAAAGTAACTATTATTATTAGAGTAACTATAACATAAAGTAACTATTATTATTAGAGTAACTATAACATAAAGTAACTATTATTATTAGAGTAACTATAACATAAAGTAACTATTATTATTAGAGTAACTATAACATAAAGTAACTATTATTATTAGAGTAACTATAACATAAAGTAACTATTATTATTAGAGTAACTATAACATAAAGTAACTATTATTATTAGAGTAACTATAACATAAAGTAACTATTATTATAGAGTAACTATAACATAAAGTAACTATTATTATTAGAGTAACTATAACATAAAGTAACTATTATTATTAGAGTAACTATAACATAAAGTAACTATTATTATTAGAGTAACTATAACATAAAGTAACTATTATTATTAGAGTAACTATAACATAAAGTAACTATTATTATTAGAGTAACTATAACATAAAGTAACTATTATTATTAGAGTAACTATAACATAAAGTAACTATTATTATTAGAGTAACTATAACATAAAGTAACTATTATTATTAGAGTAACTATAACATAAAGTAACTATTATTATTAGAGTAACTATAACATAAAGTAACTATTATTATTAGAGTAACTATAACATAAAGTAACTATTATTATTAGAGTAACTATAACATAAAGTAACTATTATTATTAGAGTAACTATAACATAAAGTAACTATTATTATTAGAGTAACTATAACATAAAGTAACTATTATTATTAGAGTAACTATAACATAAAGTAACTATTATTATTAGAGTAACTATAACATAAAGTAACTATTATTATTAGAGTAACTATAGCAGAAAGTAACTATTATTATTAGAGTAACTATTATAAAGTAACTATTATTATTAGAGTAACTATAACATAAAGTAACTATTATTATTAGAGTAACTATAGCAGAAAGTAACTATTATTATTAGAGTAACTATAATATAAAGTAACTATTATTATTAGAGTAACTATAACATAAAGTAACTATTATTATTAGAGTAACTATTATAAAGTAACTATTATTATTAGAGTAACTATAACATAAAGTAACTATTATTATTAGAGTAACTATTATTAAAGTAACTATTATTATTAGAGTAACTATTACATAAAGTAACTATTATTATTAGAGTAACTATTATAAAGTAACTATTATTATTAGAGTAACTATAACATAAAGTAACTATTATTATTAAAGTAACTATTATAAAGTAACTATTATTATTAGAGTAACTATAACATAAAGTAACTATTATTATTAGAGTAACTATTATAAAGTAACTATTATTATTAGAGTAACTATAACATAAAGTAACTATTATTATTAGAGTAACTATAGCATAAAGTAACTATTATTATTAGAGTAACTATTACTAAAGTAACTATTATTATTAGAGTAACTATAACATAAAGTAACTATTATTATTAAAGTAACTATTATAAAGTAACTATTATTATTAGAGTAACTATAACATAAAGTAACTATTATTATTAGAGTAACTATAACATAAAGTAACTATTATTATTAGAGTAACTATAACATAAAGTAACTATTATTATTAGAGTAACTATTACTAAAGTAACTATTATTATTAGAGTAACTATAACATAAAGTAACTATTATTATTAGAGTAACTATAACATAAAGTAACTATTATTATTAGAGTAACTATAACATAAAGTAACTATATTATTAGAGTAACTATAACATAAAGTAACTATTATTATTAGAGTAACTATAACATAAAGTAACTATTATTATTAAAGTAACTATAACATAAAGTAACTATTATTATTAGAGTAACTATAACATAAAGTAACTATTATTATTAGAGTAACTATAACATAAAGTAACTATTATTATTAGAGTAACTATAACATAAAGTAACTATTATTATTAGAGTAACTATAACATAAAGTAACTATTATTATTAGAGTAACTATAACATAAAGTAACTATTATTATTAGAGTAACTATAACATAAAGTAACTATTATTATTAGAGTAACTATAACATAAAGTAACTATTATTATTAGAGTAACTATAACATAAAGTAACTATTATTATTAGAGTAACTATAACATAAAGTAACTATTATTATTAGAGTAACTATAACATAAAGTAACTATTATATAGAGTAACTATAACATAAAGTAACTATTATTATTAGAGTAACTATAACATAAAGTAACTATTATTATTAGAGTAACTATAACATAAAGTAACTATTATTATTAGAGTAACTATAACATAAAGTAACTATTATTATTAGAGTAACTATAACATAAAGTAACTATTATTATTAGAGTAACTATAACATAAAGTAACTATTATTATTAGAGTAACTATAACATAAAGTAACTATTATTATTAGAGTAACTATAACATAAAGTAACTATTATTATTAGAGTAACTATAACATAAAGTAACTATTATTATTAGAGTAACTATAACATAAAGTAACTATTATTATTAGAGTAACTATAACATAAAGTAACTATTATTATTAGAGTAACTATAACATAAAGTAACTATTATTAGAGTAACTATAACATAAAGTAACTATTATTATTAGAGTAACTATAGCAGAAAGTAACTATTATTATTAGAGTAACTATAACATAAAGTAACTATTATTATTAGAGTAACTATTATAAAGTAACTATTATTATTAGAGTAACTATAACATAAAGTAACTATTATTAGAGTAACTATAACATAAAGTAACTATTATTATTAGAGTAACTATAACATAAAGTAACTATTATTATTAGAGTAACTATAGCAGAAAGTAACTATTATTATTAGAGTAACTATAACATAAAGTAACTATTATTATTAGAGTAACTATTATAAAGTAAATATTAATATTAGAGTAACTATAACATAAAGTAACTATTATTATTAGAGTAACTATAGCAGAAAGTAACTATTATTATTAGAGTAACTATAACATAAAGTAACTATTATTATTAGAGTAACTATTATAAAGTAAATATTAATATTAGAGTACTATAACAGAAAGTAACTATTATTATTAGAGTAATTATAACGGAAAGTAACTATATCATAAAGTAACTATTATTATTAGAGTAACTATAACATAAAGTAACTATTATTATTAGAGTAATTATAACGGAAAGTAACTATAACAGAAAGTAACTAGGTTAGAATGGGATTACCTGTGGATGGTTCTAAAGCGCTTTAATTTGGGCCCAACTTTTATTAGTTTTATTAAACTACTTTATAGCAATCCATCTGCGATGGTAAACACAAACGGCATTATATCAAATAAGTTTGAGTTATCACGGTCATGCCGACAGGGTTGCCCATTTAGTCCTTTTCTTTTTATACTGTCATTGGAGCCCCTTACACAGAAAATTCGCCAACACCCGATAATTTCCCCCGTAACTTTCAATAACACTACACGCTCCATATCGTTGTATGCTGATGATATATTATTATATTTTGACAGAGCAGCCATATCGTTACCGCTCATTTTGGATACTTTTCAGGAATTTAACTCTATGTCTGGGTATAAAATTAATTGGTCCAAATCCGGACTTGAGCCTGACTGTATTGCCCCTGTATTTTCCAGTGGTCAAACAATTTAAATATGTGGGGGTTGACATTTTTCCGTCATTAGTTAATATTGCCAACTCAAACTTTCAGGGTATTTATAATAGAATTGAAGTGGATCTAAGTAGATGGTCTCACTTGCCAAATTCATTACAAGCACGGGTGTCAATAGTCAAGATGGATATTCTACCACGCATACATTTCTTTTCTTCAATGTTGCCCTTACCACTCCCAACTGATTACTGGAAGAGAATCCACTCCTTGGTTTCTAAATTCATTTGGGGTGGGAAACGGCCACGGGTGAAACAACAATACAACGACATAAAACAGAGGGTGGCCTATCTGTGCCTAATTTTAAATACTATTTTCGGTAATTTATACTAAGACCACTCACAGATTGGCTTAACACCAACTCTGACCCCTGTTGGAAACCCATAGAACAGGACCTAGCATTACCACATAGACTGGAGGATCTGATTTACTCTGCTGTCCCATTAAAACGGGCTAAGCTGCAGCTTGGACCCATAATGAGCTGTCTTCTATCAACATGGCTCACTCGTTGAGAAAGAAAATGGGAAACATGACAATGACCCGAAGCACACAGCCAGGAGAACCAAGGAGGGGCTCTGTATCTTGGTGTATTCGTCTTGGGTGTCCAGTGCCATCTGTATACAGTCCACCATCACAGTGGCATTTTGTTTAACGTTGCAGTACATACAATGTTATACATCTGCGATCAGGTGTGTATTGAAATCCTCAGAAACTATAACAGCCCACAATTCAACTGCATCCTATTACTGATACTCATAACCATTACTGAGCAATGTGTTTAAATGGAAAAATAAACAAGATACAAAATTTAGCAGATCCATTGCAAATATGTAACACATGGAGCATGGTTATTAGAAGTGTGCCACAATCATTAGACATAACCATTTGGCTCAGCACTGCTGTGCACGTGGATTTTTTTTACAGTCTTCAACAGATTTTCACAGATTTAAAGACTATCTCAGCAATCATGACAGCATACCTGTGCTCTTTGATGTTCACGTCGTCTTTTTCTGTTTTTTGCCATCTCCTCTTTAGAGCTATGTGAGTCAATGATATCCATTCATCATACAACACATGTAACATAATTATCATTGAGACAATTTATGTAAAATATAAAGTGAAGCCTTAATAATTTTATACTTACATCATAGGAAGGTTTTCCAGGTGAACTTGGCACCACATCTCCTTACTTGATGCATGGTTCTCTTCGGAAAATAATAAATAAAATCCAAAATAACACAATTGTATGGTAATTTCCAAAACACACTGGAAACGTGTTTCTCATGAAGGCTACAGGTAGAGTGACATGCTCCTCCTGACTGGGAGTTGCAGAATCAGAATCAGAAATACTTTATTGTTCCCCGAAGGGAAACTCTGTGTTGCAGTCACACAAATAGTAAAATATAGTATAGTAAAAAAGAGTAGAAATATAAATAAAGAAAAAAAGTCTGACAGGTGGAATCAACTGGGAAACCAGTAAGTCAATCAAGATTCAAGATTAGATATTTTTCCCAAGAGAAATTTGTGTTGGACATACAGGCTGATAAACCATAGTACAATCAATATGACATATCACTTGATTTTAGTAAAATGTTGGATTGTATCTCAATAACAAAATTATATATATATATAAAAATACCCCTCTCACCCCTTGTGATCCATAGGATTCAAGGACACTGGTGGAAACCAAGTTGCTATGACATGGCTGTTTGCTGCAAACACTCCCATCACTCTCTGTAACAGATATAGTTGATCTATTATTGTTGAACTGTTGAATTGAATCGATTCCATTTTGTTTAAATATTTTACAAAAATGACCTTTTCTATAACTTTGAGACAGCTGTTCAGGATCTGCCAGAATATAGACACATTGGTTATAAAATAATTAAACAATTGAATTAAATCAACTTGCAGAATCAATATGCATCATCTCATTAGCGTATGTTCTCGATTCTTACTGTTCCATTGATGTCCTCAATCAATCCCAGACTACAAAAGTCCGCTCGAGTGAGGACTACATTGTCCACAAATGCTAGGTGTTCATTAGGATCTTTGGTCCTATCCAAAACCTCCATTAACTAAGGGAAAGAAGAAATAAACCAAGACCTACTAATTGAAAGAAGACAAAAAAAATCATTATATATCAAAGTTGCATAATTCAATTTCAATTAAATTTTATTTATAGTATCAATTCATAACAAGAGTTATCTCAAGACACTTTACAAGGACCCAACAGTTCTAGTAGTTTCCTCCAGAGCAAGCAACAGTGCGACAGTGGCGAGGAAAAACTTCCCTTTGGGAAGAAACCTCGGACAGACCCAGACCCAGACCCAGGCTCTTGGTAGGCGGTGTCTGACGACCGGTTGGGGTTACAATGAAGAGTGGCAATAACAGTCCCTAAAAAAAAATAAAAATAAAGTAGTTTGTAGAAGTTCTTTGTAGTAGATCATGGCATAGCAGGGCACTGTGCAGCATTACAAGGCACAGCAGGACGTAGCTGGGCACCGCAGATCGTGGCAGGGAAGGGAACGTGTAGCGGGACCATGGCGACAGCTGCAACCATGATTTTGGAGCCTCCCTGATCCGAGGAAACATGCTGGGAGAAAAAGAACATAAGGACTCCGGGGAATGACTCCCCAGAGCTAGGTTAGTAACAAGCATTTCTGGGACATGGATGCACACAAAATAGGAAGATAGAAAGCTAGGAGAGAGGAGCTCAGTGTGTCGAAGGAAGTCCCCCAGCTGTCTAAAACTACTACAGCATAACTAAGAGAGACAGGGTAAAGAGAGGAGCCTGGTCATGCTAGAACTCTCCCCAACCGGATCGGGCTGTATGCCAAGTCTCCCTTTAGTTTTATTATAATCTTGATTATATGATAGATAGATCTGACAACTATGACGAGAAGCAGGTGGGCCGGGTTAGGCGAACGCTACAACTCCTCACTCCCTAACAATATTCAATTCTATGCCCTAACTATAAGCTTTATCAAAGAGGAAAGTCTTAAGCCTACTCTTAAATGTGGAGACGGTGTCTGCCTCCTGAACCCAAACTGGAACCTGGTTCCACAGGAGAGGAGCCTGATAGCTGAATGCTCTGGTCTTGGGACCCAGACTGGAACTTGGTTCCACAGGAGAGGAGCCTGATAGCTGAACGCTCTGGCTCCCGTTCTACTTTTAGAGACTCTAGGAACCTCAAGTAACCCTGCATTCTGGGAGCGTAGTGCTCTTGTAGGGTTGTAAGGTACTATGAGCTCTTTAAGATAAGATGGTGCCTGACCATGAAGAGCTTTGTAGGTGAGAAGAAGGATTTTAAATTCTATTCTGGATTTTACAGGAAGCCAATGCAGAGAAGCTAAAACAGGAGAGATGTGATCTCTTTTCCTGGTTCCTGTCAGAACACGTGCTGCAGCATTCTGGATCAGCTGAAGAGTCTTTATGGACTTTTTCGAGCAGCCTGATAATAAAGAATTGCAGTAATCCAGCCTAGAAGTAACAAATGCATGGACTAGTTTTTCTGCATCATTTGTAGACAGGATATTCCTGATTTTTGCAATATTACGTAGGTGAAAAAAGGCGATCCTTGAAATTTGCTTTATGTGGGAATTAAAGGACATGTCCTGATCAAAAATAACTCCAAGATTCCTCACAGTGGTGCTGGAGGCCAGGGTGGTGCCATCCAGAGTAACTATCTCTTTGGATAATGCGTCACGGAGGTGCTTGGGCCCCAGAACAATAACTTCAGTTTTATCTGAGTTTAACATTAGAAAATTACAGCTCATCCAGGTTTTAATCTCCTGAAGGCACATTTGAAGTTTAGCTAACTGATTAGTTTCATCCGGCTTGATTGATAAATATAATTGAGTATCATCTGCATAACAATGAAAGTTTATGGAGTGCTTCCTGATAATATTGCCTAAAGGAAGCATATATAAAGTGAACAGGATTGGACCTAGAACAGATCCTTGTGGGACTCCATAACTAACTTTGGCGTGCACGGAGGATTCATCGTTAACATGAACAAACTGAGATCGATCTGATAAATAAGACTTAAACCAGCTTAGAGCAGTCCCTTTAATGCCAATTAAATGTTCCAATCTCTGTAATAAAATATGATGGTCAATGGTATCAAATGCAGCACTAAGAATAATAATATACTATTATAATATATTTTATTATACTATATAATAAAACCTTATGTCAATCAGAGCAGCCGACTCACACTTCTGTTGTTCCTCACTTCCTCCACTGCAGCAAAAGGACATAGCGGACATCCCAGGTTGTAGGGAAGGAGCTATTCAATGAAATTAGGTTACATTTTTCTGATATACCAGCATAAAAGAAAAGATTCATCTTTGTGCACCATTCCAACAAACTTAGAAATGTACCCATTGTAAATAGGAGGCCATGTGCTAAATTTGTACAATTTAAATCTATTATTGTAATTGAGATTACAATTTTGGAATGCTATAAAAACTTCCCAAATTTCATGCCATTGGAATTAACACAGCAAAAATATACAGGTTTTCATATTTATATTGTTTCCAGCTTTGCACAAGTGTTAAAGGAGAAAAAGAACAAAGGAATAACCCACCCAACATGAGTCTTCCATAGCTGTCCAACTGCATCACCCCATTTTCTGGAACAATCTTTTTGTATTGCTCTTCTGTGTTTTGGTTCCTTTCCACATTGTAGTGGTGCAGTGTATTTCTTTGGAGAAAGATATGGGTTGAGGGTGTCGTCATGTTCAAGAAGTAATTGTTCTTCTTCATGCCTGAAAACAGCTGCTCCACACACTGGCTGTTGATGTAACCAGCAAGCTCAGGCACGTGTTGGATCTTTCTCAGCACATCCCTCTCATCCCTGCTGTTGCCCTGGTGGAATACATCACTAAGAACTAAATGCTCTGAAGACCCGGTGAGAGGACGGCCATTATCGTCTGCTGGTACCTTGGGGTGCTTCAACCAAGACATATTCACTGTTAGTTTCCCCTGTGAAGCCTGCTTAATGTTGTCCACATTAGGCTGGCGGTTGCCATGTAACACCAGTCCCCTCGCATAGTCGTAGACTATGATGTTGGGAAAGTGTTTCCATGATCATCATTCTTTCATCAAAAACTATGTTGTTTATAATAATGAATCAGAACTCACAATCATTCTTAATAATATTTATTATCCAGGCGATGGATTATAGATATAGACCAAGATATAACACGATAATAACACGGTAATAACACTAATAACACGGTAATAACACGTTAATAACATTGACAACACTGCAAGATACAAGATAGATGCATCAAAGACAATTCTTTCATATCATATTCCTTCATAGATAATACACAACATCCCATAATATTAAGATTTAAAATACAACATCTGGAACACACAACATCTGGACACAGACACACGCATTCAAAATGATTAGTAATAATCTCTAAGGTGACAGTAATGTTAAAAAGTGAATTCCCAACATGTTAAACTATTAAACCGATGTAACCAATTATAATAATATTATATTATTATAGTATTATAATAATAGTATTATAATGATATAATATTATATATTATTATTATAGTATTATAATAATATTATTATATTATAGTATTATAATAATAGTATTATAATGATATAATATTATATATTATTATTATATTATTATAATAATATTATATTATTGTTAAAATAATATATTATTATTATTATATTATATTATTATTATTTATATTTTTATTATATTATTATAATGAGATAATAATAAGCATTGAGTAATTATGTCTTATTTCCCATTATTTCTGTTTGTTATGTCTGTAATCTGTGTGTGTGTGTGTGTCTGTGTGTGGTCATATTAAGTGTGTGTGTGTGTGTGTGTGTGTAATGTGTGTGTATCATATTAAGTGTGTGTATGTGTGTGTGTGTGTGTGTGTGTGTGTGTATGTGTCTGTGTGTGTGTGGTCCTATTAAGTGTGTGTGAGTTTGATCATATTAAGTGTGTGTGTTTGTGTGTGTGTGTGATCATATTAAGTGCGTGTCTGTGTGTGTGTGTGTGAGTGTGTGTGTGTGTGTATCTCCTCACAGCGACTACAGCAGCACAGAGCATCAGCAGCAGGACGCTGAGCACTGAGCATCTCACTTTGAAGAAGGTGGAGTAGATCCCAAAGGGCTCCATGTAGACCAGCACCGTCCTCTCTGTGGACACACACTGGTAACCATTATAAACTGCACACCAGTACCCCCCCGCGTCCCCCACTGAGACATTAGAGATAACCAGGGTCCCTTTAACATAGTCCTCCTTCACTCTGCTCATGCTCTGATACATTAAACTAAAGACTCGTCCCTCTGTTCGGTCTGACTTGATGAACCAATCATGCCCCCTGTCCTCTCTCCCACCTGGGCACCTGAGAGTGACATCATCTCCCTCTGAGAAGAGCTCTACAGCGGGGGGGCCAAATGTGGGACACACCAACAGCTCATACTCATTATACATTTGAGTTCATAAGGACATACACACATACAATACAGAGGAAATCAATTAAATCCAGAGGGCATAGACACTCACACAGTAGGAAGTAAGCACATCAGGAAGCCTGCTGTTAAGCCAGCTACATCCAAAGTGTGTGTGCGCTGACACATGTACAATGACAGGCAAAGTTCACACATGAAAACACAAGCAGTATGAAAACTTTGAGAATTATTAGCCAAGTAAAATCTCTAACAGTGTGTGTGTGTTATAATAAAAGTATCTAAATAAGAAAGACGTAGTTAGCACACCACCTTAGCTTGTAGCTAATACATCTCCAGTTGATCTGTTGACTCAAGCAGCCTGACACACACCTGACAGGGCTGTGGAGTGTCTCTGTGCTTGTGTGTCTGTCTCTGTGTGTGTGTGTGTGTGTGTCTTGGTGTGTGTGTGTATGCGTGTAACTCTGTGTGTGTGTGTGTGTCTATCTGTCTGAGTGTGTGTGTGTGTTTGTGTGTGTCTGTGTGTCTCTGTGTGTGTGTGTCTGTGTGTGTGTGTGTGTCTCTCTGTGTGTGTGTACTGTATGATAATCATGGAATCAGTCTGATGTTTGTTGTTGTTGTTGTTGATGTGTTGTGAATGGCGTCAGCAGCAGTAGCAGCAGCGGTAGCAGTCACAGGTGGCTGTGAATTACTACGACAACAAACAAAATACGCGACAAGTCAGGCATCTGCAGGTCTGATATTTGTCAAGTATGCTGCAATACTGATATTCTACTGGCACCAATTGTGCTATGAGGCTGCTCGTCAAAATTTCAATTTCAATTTATTTATAGTATCAATTCATAACAAGAGTTATCTCAAGACACTTTACAGATAGAGTAGGTCTAGACCACACTCCAGAATTCACAAGGACCCAACAGTTTCCTCCAGAGCAAGCAACAGTGCGACAGTGGCGAGGAAAAACTTCCTTTTAGGCAGAAACCTCGGTCAGACCCAGGCTCTTGGTAGGCGGTGTCTGACGGGCCGGTTGGGGTTAGAATGAGAAGTGGCAATTACAATCCCAAAAAAAATAGTAGTTGTTAGTAGTCCTTTGTAGTAGGCACAGCAGAGTGTAGCAGGAGGAACATGGCATCGCAGAGCGTGTAGCGGGACCATGGCGACAGCTGCAACCTTGATTTTGGAGCCTCCCTGATCCGAGGAAACATGCTGGGGGAAAAAGAACATGAGGACTCCGGGGAATGACTCCCCAGAGCTAGGTTAGTAACAAGCATTTCTGGGACATGGATGCACATAATTGGAAAGACAGAAAAATAGAGGAGAGAGGAACTAGGTGTCCGTCATATATGGACATCATGCCCGGAGGTTGTGCCCTGTTGGAGCTGTGGAGATGGACTGCGGGCGGTTGTGGACCAGCGCTGCCTCGAGGAGCGGAGGGTTTGCCGGCCAGCAGTCGGCCCCCCGCGGTGGCTGCCCCGTGCGGGTGCGCCTGGCTGCGGCGTGCACGGCCACCGGCGGAGCGTCCTGCTATGCGCACCAGCGCACCGGTACACCGCCCACACGGTACTGACTTGAGGTCTGTATTCAAAAATTCTGATAAACTCGTTTCTCATCAGCCCCTGTCTCTTTCCATCCGAACTATCATTTTTCACCGGTGGGAAACTGAGGTTAAATTAAATGATTTTAACCAAAAAAAGTCTAACTATATTTTAACCACATCAAGACTTTTAATAACTATCCTCTTATTCATTGGAAATGTTGAGCTTAATCCCTGGCCTGGCTCAAAACATTTCTTGAAAACTTTAAGTATATTGCACTTATGGGGACTATATGCACATGCACACTGCAACAGACTGTTTACTGCTGTATCGCAACCTCAGTGCATGTTTTTACCTACAACTCAAGGCTATTTTCCCCATTTGAGACTTCCAGCTCCGTCTACTCTCATTCCCTCTTCCATTCCGACTTCCTTCCCCGAGACCTGTCCACTTGGTCCTATAGTCAAAACAGTCAAAGCACACAGAAGAACACTTCACCGAAGAAGAAGTCCAACTAATCTAAATCAACTTGGTAACACTAAAGGTTTTAAAATCTGACATTTAAATACTCGAAGCCTAGTTTCCAAACTGGATGAATTTAAAATCTTGCTTGCACAGACGAAAGCACATGTGATGGCAATTTCTGAATCATGGTTAACTCCGAGTATTCCTGATTCTTTTCTTTCCATTGAAAATTATGAACTTTATCGTAAAGACCGCACTGGTAAGACCGACGGCGGAGTGGCTTTTTATGTGAGTCAGAAATATGCGCATCTAATATCTAAATTTGAAACTGAAACCGAAACATTAAAACTGGTAGTACATTTTACATCCCAACACGCAATTACCATTATTGTCACCTACAAGCCTCCTAGTGCCAATGTAAATGCTTATCTATCTCAGCTTTCTGACATAAGTAAATCTGTTACAACAAAGGAGCTTGTAATTTTGGGTGATATTAACCTAGACTGGAATGATAGCTCATCAAATTCTCTGAAAGCCACTGCTATGAAACTCGGACTTTATCAATTAATTAAGGATCCGACAAGAACAGGCAAAACACGCAGTTCAATCCTGGATCTTATCTTCACGAATCAGCCTTCAAAATATGAAATATCAGGTGTTTTAGAAGCGGCTATCTCAGATCATTCGCTTGTATATGCAGTTAGGACAATCTTAAAATCTTCCAAAACTCATGCTCCCCACTCTGCGCCTAAAATACCAATTTCAAAATTACCTCAATTCAATACTGAATTTAGTGCTATTGACTGGAATGATGAGCTGTCACTGGAAAATCCAGATCAAATTTTATAATAAATATTCTTCTGCAAACAAGGTTCGACCTAGGCAGAGTATATTACCATGGATAAATCCTGAAATATTTCTACTCCTTAAACAGAAGGCCGCTCTTCTTACAATCCATAGGCTGAGTCGAACACCAGAGAGTAAAAACAATTTCATACAAATTAGAAATAAATGTACAGCTGATCTGCGTCTGTGTGTCTCCTCACCATCTTTTCTTGACTTCTTTAACATTAATACTAATTCTTACCCCACTGGATTTATTATTTCATAATGTCATATCTCTGTAACTGTAGTCCTATTTATTATGTCATAATGTCATATCTCTGTAACTGTAGTCCTATTTATTATTTCATAATGTCATATCTCTGTAACTGTAGTCCTATTTATTATGTCATAATGTCATATCTCTGTAACTGTAGTCCTATTTATTATTGTCATGATGTCATATCTCTGTAACTGTAGTCCTATTTATTATGTCATGATGTCATATCTCTGTAACTGTAGTCCTATTTATTATTTCATGATGTCACATCTCTGTAACTGTAGTCCTATTTATTATTTCATGATGTCATATCTCTGTAACTGTAGTCCTATTTATTATTTCATGATGTCACATCTCTGTAACTGTAGTCCTATTTATTATGTCATGATGTCACATCTCTGTAACTGTAGTCCTATTTATTATTTCATGATGTCACATCTCTGTAACTGTAGTCCTATTTATTATTTCATGATGTCACATCTCTGTAACTGTAGTCCTATTTATTATGTCATGATGTCACATCTCTCTCTAACTGTAGTCCTATTTATTATTTCATGATGTCACATCTCTGTAACTGTAGTCCTATTTATTATGTCATGATGTCACATCTCTGTAACTGTAGTCCTATTTATTATTTCATGTCACATCTCTGTAACTGTAGTCCTATTTATTATTTCATGATTTTCATCTCTGTAACTGTAGTCCTATTTATTATGTCATGATGTCACATCTCTCTCTAACTGTAGTTCCATTTATTATGTCATGATGTCATATCTCTGTAACTGTAGTCCTATTTATTATTTCATGATGTCACATATCTGTAACTGTAGTCCTATTTATTATGTCATGATGTCATATCTCTGTAACTGTAGTCCTATTTATTATTTCATGATGTCACATCTCTGTAACTGTAGTCCTATTTATTATTTCATGATGTCATATCTCTGTAACTGTAGTCCTATTTATTATTTCATGTCACATCTCTGTAACTGTAGTCCTATTTATTATTTCATGATGTCACATCTCTGTAACTGTAGTCCTATTTATTATTTCAATGTCATATCTCTGTAACTGTAGTCCTATTTATTATTTCATGTCACATCTCTGTAACTGTAGTCCTATTTATTATTTCATGTCACATCTCTGTAACTGTAGTCCTATTTATTATTTCATGATGTCATATCTCTGTAACTGTAGTCCTATTTATTATTTCATGTCACATCTCTGTAACTGTAGTCCTATTTATTATTTCATGTCACATCTCTGTAACTGTAGTCCTATTTATTATTTCATGATGTCATATCTCTGTAACTGTAGTCCTATTTATTATTTCATGTCACATCTCTGTAACTGTAGTCCTATTAATTATTTCATGTCACATCTCTGTAACTGTAGTCCTATTTATTATTTCATGTCACATCTCTGTAACTGTAGTCCTATTTATTGTCATGATGTCACATCTCTGTAACTGTAGTCCTATTTATTGTCATGATGTCACATCTCTGTAACTGTAGTCCTATTTATTGTCATGATGTCACATCTCTGTAACTGTAGTCCTATTTATTGTCATGATGTCACATCTCTGTAACTGTAGTCCTATTTATTGTCATGATGTCACATCTCTGTAACTGTAGTCCTATTTATTGTCATGATGTCATATCTATGTACTACAGCAGACATGACAAGTATGAAAACTTTGGTTTTTATTGAACTACACAAAAACACCCAACTGTAACCTCTGACCTTTACAGGACTCGGACTGGAGGATCATGGGAAACGTAGTGTGTCAACAGAACATAACAATATAAATACAAAACAATAAATAAATCAGTAACATCTGGTCGAGTTTTACCTTCAACCTTAAAACTGATCAATAACTGTCACATTACAACTGGAATAGTGACTCTACAGGGGGGGAGAGAGGGGAGGGAGGGGGAGAGGAGAGAGGGAGGGAGGGGGGAAGGGAGAAAGAGGGAGGGGGAGAGAGAGAGGGAGGGAGTGGGAGAGAAAGGGGGAGGGAGAGAGAGAGAGAGAGAGACGGAGGGAGCGGGAGGGAGAGGGGGAGGGAGAGAATGGGGGAGAGGGAGAGAAAGGGGAGGGGGAGAGAGAGAGAGAGAAAGAAAGGGGAGGGAGAGAGAGAGAGAGAAAGGGGGAGGGAGGGAGAACACTACTAACTGATCAGTAACTGGCTGCATTCAGAGACTCTTTAAATATTAAAAGACATGAAGTTGCGTTCAGGGACACTCCATAGATTCCAGTTTTAAAAGACTAAAGCTGTGATGAGTTCAGGGTCTCTCTCCTGACTGTCCCGTCGGTTCCTGAACGCAACCTCTTCGGTCTGCGTCACGACTGGCTGAGGGACAGCCGGAGCTCCTCCTCCCTCAGGCTGCGGTCCAATCGCAGCGTCTCTGACTGCAGGACGGCGGGGACGGGGCGGCGGGTGACGGCTGCCAGTGAATCAGACAGGTCCTGTCTCAGGGAGAGCAGCCATTGGCTGTTCCTGGACGACTGCTGGATGAAGTCGGCCCGCTGACGCTGGTCTGCAGCCAATGAGAGGTGGAGCTGACTCACCTGGGGGGGAGGGGGGATGACATCATCAGCATCCAACCAGCTGCTGCTAGACAGCATACAGCTACAATTAAGTTTTTGATTATGAGAGGGGGGAATGAGAGGGAGAAATGCCAGAGAAGGGGGAATGAGAGGGGGAATGCTAGAGCAGGGGGAATGAGAGGGGGTAATAGCATAAATCAGGCAAAGGGAAGACGTGTTTGATTCCACAATCTCTTTCCTAAACTTACCTGTATCTCATCCAACCGACCAATCAAAACACCTGAAACTCTTCCTTGGTGCTGCACTCACCTGGTCCTCCAGCTCCAGCACTCTGCCCCGCAGGCGCTCTTCTTCTTCTGCACCCTGCCGCAGTTGCTCTTCTTCTGCACCCTGCGGCACACACAAAGACTCAGGATGAGACCGGTAGCACGGGTAGGTAGAGGGGCGCCCGGTTAGCCCAGCTGGTAGAGGGGCGCCCGGGCAGCTCAGCTGGTAGAGGGGCGCCCGGGCAGCTCAGCTGGTAGAGAGGGCGCCCGGGTAGCTCAGATGGTAGAGAGGGCGCCCGGGGAGCACCTGAGATCTGCTGTTGTATAATTTGATTACCTGAGTGTGTGTCACCTGAGTTCTGCTGCTGTCAGTCAGCTGCTGTCTGAACATCGAACGCTCGGCCTCCGCCTGAAACACACACACACACACACACACACACACACACACGTCTCAGGGTGATAGAAAACATGAAGAACA
>JAQOOF010000749.1:0-19000 GCA_029931835.1 Etheostoma nigrum | reverse complement strand
TATATCTTCCCAAAATCTTTCTCAGCACCCCTTTCGTCCTCCCAGCCGTCAGCACCGTCCCCTCCCTCAGCAAAGGCAGGAAGCACAAGCTGCGGGCGGATATGAAGTCAGCGGTGCGGACCTGGAGCATCAGCTATGGTGCCAGCCTACCTTTTATACTTAAAGAAACACATATCTCTCTCTCCCTTTGTGTCTTTTCAATTAGAAATTGTGCAGCCTGGTAGAAATCTGTCCATGGTACCTCCTCAACGTGAATAATTGGCCTCATCTAAATGTAGTTTATAGGTCTGAATATTCTTCTCCTTTGCTAAAATTTAAATTGTTAGATAGCACAAGTTATGCCGCTGTTAGTGCTGTGGAGTAGACTACTGTTAAATTAATACATCGTTACACTGTATGCGTGAGCCTAACTAGGGTTTAAAACAACAAACAAACAAATAACATTAATTAATTCATTCAATAATAATAATAACAAAAATATATGATAATATGGTAGGATACAATTATATTAATACTATTATTATTAATATATATTATAGGTTCGATGCTACATTCAAGTACATTCTACATTCTTCACAGGTAAAAAGTACCGAATTCAGAATGACTATATACTATTACCCCAGAGTGTCACATACTGCACTCCTCACTTAGGCCACACACGCACACACACACACACACACACACACACACGTACATATATGTATAGGCTATACCTTGAAAGTGACTGAGTAAGTGAGTGAAAATTTGCATTCAATATAGAACATTTATTTGAAGTTTTATCCAAACTGAAACTACGAACTACGAACTACGAAGTTGCTGCTTACTGTAATGGTTGACATCATGTCCATATTGGATACAGTTTACAAGAATAATTCAAATACAAGATTAGGATCCAAATTTTCTTAATTGCAATTCAAATAGTTAAATCTTGTTGAAACTTCAATTAGACCAGACTAGATCAAGATTGTATCTTTGAACCTTTCCACGTTAACTGTATCATTTGTGTATAAAGGCATGGAATATAAGGACCCTCTTGATATAAATATAATATATGTTGTAATTATTCAAGCGTAACGGATCAGTGCTTGACATTCCCGCTATGATGAGTATGGGAGTGCTTTTCTACTATTTCAACTATTTGTGGTTCCATACAACATTTTTTTCAAAGATAGCTGACCAAGTGATGTGGTTTATGAAGGGAAAAATATGATGGCCAGGGAGAGGCACTACACTGATCACATCTAGAAATAAAAAAAAAGAAAAATAAAAAAAAGAAAATATATATATATATATATATATATATATATATATATATATATATATATATATATATATATATATATGAGAGAGAGAGAGAGAGAGAGAGAGAGAGAGAGAGAGATTCACTAGGCCTACATTTTATCAACTGCAACAGAGTATTTAATGCCTCCAATAAACACTATTTAGTTACTTTGATAACCCAATACCAGTTGGCATCGTGTGTCATTTACAACAGTGATATTGCTGTTCATCCATAGACTTTGACTTAAATTCTGTTTTTATACACAATGCAAACTTCCACTCATAGTTTAGCATGTTTGGTATTTTCCCCTGCTAAGTTCAATATTTCCGATAGTCTGTGAAGGTGTCATTGGCAAAGTGCGCATGCGCTTTGCCCTCTCTGTCTACGCTACCTACCCGGTCTGTGGTCGAACTTTCCTTCCGCCGCCAACCTCCGTCTCAGAGCCAGACAGCAACACAAGCCAAGCAATTAAACATGAGCTTCACAGTTGAAGAGAGGGGAAACCCGAACTCCCTGAGCTACCGCTTGTTCTTCAGTAAGTAGAAACTAAGTAGAAATCATAGAGTTGTGTCAATGTGCTACTCTGAGGTATTTTTTTTTACAAATTCCACAAGCTAGCTGCAACCTCCCACGTGTCACTTATTCATTTGTTGTTGGTGGTTCGTTTTATAATACTAATATCAATAAACTATATATTTATATAATCAATCTTATCCTATCAGTAATTGTTGAGTTTAAGCCATGTAAAGTTGCTTCAACAAGCTGTGCTTTTCGTCTGTCCGCTTTCTGATATAACGTCACAGTAGGTCTTATTGTTGACCTTACACCATTCTTCTTCGCTGAATTTACGGGGGGTGCAACGCCCTCTCTGACTATAACGCGTTGATAAAGCCGAACCGTAGATATGATAACAAGGCTGAGTGGTTAATCTGTTGGACTAAATGCTCACAGTATTTGCACAGACTTACATAACATTATTGATTATCCTCGTTAACCATTTATATAGAAATCACCTCATAGTTTGTATTTAAGTGTTTTAAGACAACCCAAAGTTAAGTCTCAGGTTGTCATGGTCATTACATATTAGTCAACCCAACGTCGGTTTATATATATATATATATATATATATATATATATATATATATATATATATATATATATATATATTTACACACACACATACAAGTATAGTAGCTCTAAGCGGTAGCCTCTATGCCTAACAGCCCACATAACAATTTTTGGTTCTCTACAGGTTCCAGGAAGGTTAGCTGAAGGTATTACCTTCCTTCAGAGAACCTTTTAGGGAACGTTCCCCAAAAGGTATGTGTTTGCTGGGCAGGCAGCTAAACACAAATCCTCTTTCCATAATCTGTTTTTTAGTAGTAGTAGCTCATTGGCATATGTTGATCCAGAAGTGAAAGTAAGCAGTTATGGAAACCTATGTATTCTGGCAAATCCACAATGACAACATGATTTCCCTGGTGTAGGACACTCAGTGATATGAGACAAATGGGATCAGCTTGTTTCTGTCTTCCATGCTTATACAGTGTTTGATCTTTTACAGAAAATGCTGAAGGAAAGTACATCTCCCCATTCCATGACATACCAATATATGCTGATGAGAGTAAGGTAAGGTAGCATCTGTCACCTTTACACACGTGTGTGTGTGTGTGTGTGTGTGTGTGTGTGTGTGTGTGTGTGTGTGTGTGTGTGTGTGTGTGTGTGTGTGTGTGTGTGTGTGTGTGTGTGTGTGTGTGTGTGTGTGTGTGTGTGTGTGTGTGTGTGTGTGTGTGTGTGTGTGTGTGTGTCGTACAAGCGTTGTACATGCCAAAAGTTTGGACACACCTTCTCATTCAATGCGTTTCCTTTATTTTCATGACTATTTACATTGTAGATTCTCACTGAAGGCATCAAAACTATGAATGAACACATATGGAATTATGTACTTAACAAAGAAGTGAGAAATAACTGAAAACATGTCTTAAATTCTAGTTTCTTCAAAGTAGCCACCCTTTGCTCTGATTACTGCTTTGTACACTCTTGGCATTCACTTGATGAGCTTCAAGAGGTCGTCACCTGAAATTGTTTTCACTTCACAGGTGTGCCTTGTCAGGGTTAATTAGTGGAATTTCTTGCCTTATTAATGGAGTTGGGACCATCAGTTGTGTTGTGCAGAAGTCAGGTTGATACACAGCCGACAGCCCTATTGGACAACTGTTAGAATTCATATTTTGGCAAGAACCAATCAGCTAAGTAAAGATAAACGAGTAGCCATCATTACTTTAAGAAATGAAGGTCAGTCGGTCTGGAAAAATTGCAAAAACTTTGAATGTGTCCCCAAGTGCAGTCACAAAAACCATCAAGCGCTACAACGAAACTGGCTCACATGAGGACCGCCCCGGGAAAGGAAGACCAAGAGTCACCTCTGCTGCTGAGGATAAGTTCATCCTACTCACCAGCCTCAGATATCGCAAATTAACAGCAGTTCAGATTAGAGACCAGATGAATACCATACAGAGTTCTAGCAGCAGAAACATCTCTAGAACAACTGTTAAGAGGAGACTGGGCGAATCAGGCCTTCATGGTCAAATAGCAGCTAGGAAACCACTGCTAAGGAGAGGCAACAAGCAGAAGAGATTTGTTTGGGCCAAGAAACACAAGGAATTGACATTAGACCAGTGGAAATCTGTGCTTTGGTCTGATGAGTCCAAATTTGAGATCTTTGGTTCCAACCGCCTTGTCTTTGTGCGACGCAGAAGAGGTGACCGGATGGATTCTACATGCCTGGTTCCCACCGTGAAGCATGGAGGAGGAGGTGTGATGGTGTGGGGGTGCTTTGCTGGTGACACTGAGATTTATTCCAAACTGAAGGCATACTGAACCAGCATGGTTACCACAGCATCATTAAGCGACATGCCATCCCATCCGGTTTGCGTTTAGTTGGACCATCATTTATTTTTCAACAGGCAATGACCCCAAACACACCTCCAGGCTGTGTAAGGGCTATTTGACCAAGAAGGAGAGTGATGAGTGCTGCGCCTCCACAGTCACCGGACCTGAACCCAATCAAGATGGTTTGGGGTGAGCTGGACCGCAGAGTGAAGGCAAAAGGGCCAACAAGTGAAAAGCATCTTTAGGAACTCCTTCAAGACTGAAACCATTTCAGGTGACGACCTCTTGAAGCTCATCAAGAGAATGCCAAGAGTGTTCAAAGCAGTAATCAGAGCAAAGGGTGGCTACTTTAAAGAAACTAAAATATAAGACATGTTTTCAGTTATTTAACAGTTTTTTGTTAAGTACCTAATTCCATATGTGTTCATTCATAGTTTTGATGCCTTCAGTGAGAATCTAAAATGTAAATAGTCATGACAATAAAGGAAATGCATTGAATATGAAGATGTGTCCGAACATTTGGCCTCTACTGTGTATATATACACATACATTTGTGTGTGTGTGTGTGTGTGTGTGTGTATGTATATATATATATATATATATATATATATATATATATCTTTATATTTATATTTTAGTGTATTATGTTTTTTTTTTTAGTAACTACAGTATATCAATTAGAGACACTGAATTGGTTTAGATAATATTCTCCAGAACAGCAAGGTCATAGTCTACTTGCGAAGGCACTGGCCTTTACTTGTGATTGCAGTAGATCATCCTTATCTTTCTGAAACAATTAATCTTATTTATTGGAAAACATTTTAACAAGAGCAATGTAAGTAAAAGCTAGAATGTAGCACATTATAAAATAATTTTTGTGTTTTCAAATTGTGTCATCTTCAGTTGTGTGTCCTCTACTATGTCAGAATAATTTAAGATCATTTTGACAGATTCTTTTCTCTTACAGAACATTTTCCACATGGTTGTTGAAGTACCAAGGTGGACAAATGCAAAGATGGAGGTATGAGTGACTGTTTTTAACATGTTTTCATTAACCTATGGATCATATGTCTTCAACCCAAAAAATAACATGTAATCCTTCAGCTGAAAGTAAAACAAGATTAAACATTGAGTTGTACTATTTCTACCCTTGCCATTATTTCCATAATGTGAATGTTTAATGTGATTTCAGTCCTGCAAATAATTTTATTGCAAATAGGTTTAAATGTAAAGTTCTTCTATTACAATAAGGCATCACATTTAACACAAAATAAGTTTTTGTTGTTTTAGTACTAATCATTTCTTTAAAAGTAACAGCATTACAAATTTATTTTTCAGATTGCTACAAAAGACCCCTTGAACCCAATAAAGCAAGATGTTAAGAAGGGAAAGTTGCGATATGTTGCCAATGTTTTCCCACATAAGGGTTACATATGGAACTATGGAGCCATTCCTCAGGTTAGTTTTTATTTTCTCGATACTAATACATTCTCTTTAAAACGGTGATGGTGTAAGATCAATCCTGTAGTGTTTTAAGAGTACAACAGCAGATGTTCATTAGTGTTACTTAATCCAGTTGACAGGCTTTTTTCTGTGATGTTTCAGACATGGGAAGATCCCGCACACAAAGATGGAGACACTGGCTGCTGCGGTGACAACGACCCCATTGATGTCTGTGAGATCGGCAGTAAGGTACAGCACACACTGATGATTTTACAGCCTTAGGTAAATGTTTGTCATGCTTCATTAAGTCATTGTGATTTGTTGTGTACATTTATTTAATTGAAAAAGGATAATACTGCTGACAACAGAAAATGAACTGCAAACTCACACGTCCTCTCTTAGGTGTGTTCCCGTGGGGAGGTAATCACAGTGAAGGTGCTCGGGATCCTGGCCATGATCGATGAGGGTGAGACTGATTGGAAAGTGATTGCAATCAACGTAGAGGACCCTGAAGCCAATAACTTGAACAGTAAGCAGCTTGTTTTTCCCTTCTGTTTGAGTTTCTGAGTAGCCCTGCAACAGTCATACTTAACATGTTTTGTTGTATAGACATCAGCGATGTCCAGCGCCTGAAACCTGGTTATCTGGAGTCCACAGTCGACTGGTTCAGGAGGTACAAAGTGCCAGATGGGAAACCAGAGAACCGGTTTGCTTTCAACGACGAGTTTAAAGACAAGGTCTCCACCCTAGCACACCTTATTTAGCCGTCATTTTCACTATGACAAAAAGGAAAAATTTCCCCTTGGGGACAATAAAATACATCTTGTTTTATCTAAACTTGCTCTGCTGTGTCAAGGAACTGCAGTTTATTCTCGTGTCAAACTTGTGTGAGCTTGAACTGGAATTAAAATATAATTATATACAGATTGTTTTTGCATTACAGTTATAGTTAACAGTAAAAAAAAAAAAAATTTACTTGCAACTAAGCACATACTCTTTTTGTGTTTCAGGACTTTGCCATTGAAGTAATCAAGAGCACTCACAACTTCTGGAAAGCCCTCATTTCCCAAAAGACCAATGCTGGTGAACTGAACTGGTAATCACTGTTCTTACTGCTTTGACCACAGAAAACAAGTACAGCTGCTTTTAGGACAAACTAAAATGTCCGTTTTATTTTATTCTAAACTATAAATGATTGTGTCTTATCATGCAAAACAGCAAAAACACGTGTGTCTCGGCCAGCGACAGCCCTTATTGCTGTTCAGTGGATGAAGCTAAAGCTGTTGTTGGTGAAGTAAGTAAGATTTGTTCAACCCTTGTTGCAACATAACACATACAGTATGTCAACACCAGACCTCATTTCTCCTTGATTATTATTTCACAACTTATGTTTCACTCTATTTTCAGACATGTCCTTGTGGAAAAGAAGAAGCTATCCCCTCATCAGGTAGCTTTTCACAAATAAACTAATAATGTCCAGATTATTGGATTGAACTTTATTGCTCTGATGTGAGTTTGACTTTAATGTTTTCTTTTGCAGTTGATACATGGTTCTACTATGAGAGGAAGTAAACCAGGAGCTGTTTGGATATGAGCTGAGTGAAGGACTCATCTTTCATAGAAATACTTGAAGTCTTACCAATGGGATGGCGAGATGGGATGTGCTTGGCTGGGTGCTTGTCTATAGATGGAGTGATAATGGTTAGATACTGTAGAAAAGTAAAAAAGTAATCATGTCTTGACCAAGGAATTTCCACTTATTTAACCAACATCTCTTTCCTGTGGATACTTGTGCCATCCTGAACTGCTTTAATAAAGTTCCTCTGGTTAAATTATCATCAAAATATGATTTCTTTTTTCACTTGTGTGTTACAGAATTTGTTCTAAATGACGAAGAGCACTATTGTGTTTCTGTTGCTGCCGTGATCACACTGAATGAGAGCTGTAGTGTAAGAGTTGTGAGGATATAATGTTGAAATTGGCTTTTTCTTTATAAACACTATACTTTAGACCACACGTGTCACCTTGCTAATTTTGATCCAGCCCCTATATACACTTTGGCCCACCTACTTTTTTGTCACTTTTCACAACCTTTTTTTCGACATTTATAATGCTTTTTCCAAACGATTTTGGCATTTTCTTCAACATTTTTGTCAACCAAACAAAGTGAGAAGACTATGTGAGACATGCAACAATACAGTCAAAAATCTTTGACTTTTCCAATGACATAAAAGCAATAAACTATTTCTGGCCCTTGATGCAATTCTCATTTTCTAGTGTGTCCTTTAGGGAAGTTGAGTTTGACACCCCTGCTTTAGGCAGAATCTCATTTCTCTGTCTTACCCCTACCCCTTACCCCTAGCCCTTGGCTGTTGAAACCAAGTGGTAAGGACTAGGGGTGAAAACATACCTAGACTGAACCTCTGTCATTGTTATAATGCTACCACCTAGTGTTAAGCACCCTACATTACTTTTCTATTAATATTTTTGCAATTATACTTACTGTTTTCACATGCTTATTTGTGATGTGTGAAAAATGTTCATGATAAGGTGTACTATCAGACTGGTGCACCTAGTTTATTTTCCTATAACTATAGCGGTAAACCGTTAGAATAGGAGGTACAATCAAAGTTTAAGATGATAGATAAAGAAAAAAAATGTATAATGAAAAAAATATATTCCAGATTTTTAATAATAGTAATAATAGAAATTCTCAATGATTTGAGAAAATGTGTGCATAAAAGCTACTCAACAGGATAATATTTACTATCATATTAATCTTTGGGTCCTTACATTCCAAATACGTTATGCCAAGACAACTTTAAATTGTGCTTCAGCAATGAATTTTCGCTCAAGACTAGAACATTGTTATGTACATATATTGTAGAAAAAAAGGAACGTAAGTTTATGGTTAATTTCTTTTCAGAAAAACATTACTGGCACGTTGGCCCCATTGATGTATTAAGAGAACGCCCCTCCTTCTTTATTAAGGTAGTGACGTCTTTCCGGTAAACTGTCAAACTCGTAGGCTGTCAGTCGACACACGGGACAGGCTTGGACCAAAATCAACGGACGGGCAGTTAAACATCGGTAGACCAAGGTAATACCGCAAATTATATATTAAGTTGTCTTTGTTTCAATTTCTACACTTCGTGTTAAGTCTAGTTTTCTGCTTGTAGAAATACTTTCCTGACATAACGGTTTAGTTAAGTCGTTCTGGCGCTCATGTTGTTTACTGAATGTATCATTGTTTATTGTATGACAACTGATGTCGTTACTACAAGCTAACGTTACATGTGATAAGCCGTAACTGTGGCACTAATCGCAGAATTACTTGAACAATCATTTCTGAGGAGCTATGTCATGAATGTATTTGCATGTCGTGTTTTATGGTGTTATTAGTTATGGAATACTAAATTTGAGATTTGCATGAAAACCTGCTGAGATTTCTGACATGACTACCGACATTTGTAAGGGTTAGCTAACTTAGTACGCGATGCCTGTTGTGTTATCGTATTTAGCTAACCCATAGATGCAGAAATTAAATGCCATACTTTACAAATGGAGTCTGGTGTTTACAGCTGTTGAAACATAGTTTGATAAAGTGATCAATAGTTGGGTAATTTCCCAAAGCCTTAGTCACTGAAGGCCTCACTATTCACTGCAACAAGCACATCATGTCTCACATAAAGTGACAGGTGTGTGTGACTGTGTGTGTGTGTGTGTGTGAGTGAGAGAGGGAAGCAGGGGGCGACTGCTGAGATCAAGTGTCCTTGCCACAACCTGTCATAAAAATAGTCAGAGCAAGATCAGTGTGACTGTAGTGAGACAGCTCTCAGAACAAACTAGCATCTCAGAATGCATAGTTTGCTCTCCTTTCCTTTCATGCTTTACAGCTTGTGTGATTACACAGAGCTTACACATACCAGCAGAGTAATCCAGGGTCAGGAATAAGGTTTAACAATGAGCTTCAGTGCTAGAGTTTGTCCTTTTGCAACAGTATATTCAATTATATGCTTATTTCCTAACTTATTCTTCTTAGTCTATAGGCGCTGTGTTGGCATATTTTCATTTACTTGTGTATATGCCTATGACAGGATGGTTGGGTTTGGTTGAGGCAACTTGAAAATGAACTAATATCTGTGCTGTGTTCTTCTTTATTGTGCCATTATAAATTATTTCAGTTTTATGATCTGTATTACAGGCAGTCCAGAGAAATGTCTTTTATACTTGACTGGATCTACAAGAGCTTCAGCAGTGTCCTGCAGCTATTAGGTAGAGTATTATATCAGCAATATTGTCCAACCTTAACCACCAGAACTTTTTTGTCAAACAAAATAAATTTACATTTAACATACAGAACATTAATTCTCAAACAACAACATTGGGCTATTTAATATTACCCTCCTCTACTTGACGCCCATTTTGGAACAAAAATGCCTGAGATGACAGACCCAAACTAAAATGGCTGTAGCTCACAAACCACACAATGGCTTTGTACATGATAAGGTCTTGCAGAAAGGAAACTTCACAAAATGTCATGTAAAAGTGTCAACAAAAACAAAAACATTATATGTGTTACAGAAACAGAACAGTAGATCTTTCACTTTTTTGTTAGTCTGAATAATTGTCTATCCCTTTGTCAGTAGAAGTCAAGGAAACTGTGGGGCTATAGACAAAATACCCAACACAAAATGCATAAAGTACTACGATTATACAAGCTATTTTAATGAACAGGTCAATATAGATCTCCAAAAAGCTATTAATAGACTCCAAATGTACACTTGGTAACTACATGTTCTTCTGAATCATTAGAAGTGTATTTGCTTTTACATTTTGGTATTGGTAAAAACCAAATACACGTTTATAGTAAGTAAGGTTATATCAAATTCATATTGATTGTTTTCTTTTTATCCTCAGGCTTGTACAAAAAGAGTGGCAAGCTAGTGTTCCTTGGACTAGACAATGCTGGAAAAACAACACTCCTGCACATGCTCAGAGACGACAGGCTTGGACAGCATGTGCCAACGTTACATCCAAGTACATTCAGCAATTTGACAACTTGTTAGTTCTGCAGTCAATCTATTATTTTTTTCAGCCCTTATCTAAAGTCAGTGTTTTCCTTCTGTCCTCAGCATCTGAGGAGCTGACCATAGCTGGGATGACCTTTACAACATTTGACCTCGGAGGTCATACACAAGGTAGGGAACAAGGAAAATGCTGTTTGATGCACTTGCTGCTATGTGTTACATAAATACTGAAATTGTGTTGCTCTCACAGCACGAAGGATCTGGAAGAACTACCTCCCAGCCATAAACGGTATAGTCTACATGGTGGATTGTGCTGATCATGAGCGACTAGCAGAGGCTAAAGTTGAACTGGATGTAAGTTATAATATTGATCTGACTTGTGTATCAACACACAACACAGTTGATTGTAGCTTTCACCGATGAATGGTCTCTTTGGTGAGTATTGGACGCTTTCTGTCTGCAGGCCCTGTTGACAGATGATACCATCTCAAACGTCCCGGTTCTTATCCTGGGGAATAAGATTGACCGTCCGGAGGCCATCAGTGAGGATGCACTCAGAGGAATGTTTGGTCTTCATGGACAAACAACTGGAAAGGTAATGATCACATGGGATTAAAATATTTGAATGAAAATTGATGTCTATCACGTTTTTATTTAAAAATGTGTACACGATTATTGCATCCGTCTGTATGGTGGAAAAAAGTAGAAACACTGAAACAGCATATTTCCTCTAGTTACTTCTTACTCTGCTTTATGACCTTCAATAATTAGTTAATTTGTATGTGCCTGGTCTTTCAAGGACATTGTCACTGAATAATAATAACAGTGAGCTTCACAAATCTCGCAAGGCCAGACTTATCTTCCTTTCAACACAGAAGAAAAGGAAAAATCTGATTAGCCAAGGGCAGGCATAACTGTGCTTAGAACGCCACTGCTCTTGTTAAACACAGTGGCAACAGGAAACAATATGCTGTTGAGAAGCATTTGGCACAGTATCTGTCTCATGCTAATTTTTCATTGTCAGTGTTAATCTTGTTAACCACCTGCTGTCTCTCAGGAAAAGAGACAAGGAAAAAGAGGGAAAGGAAGCAGGATGCAATAGCAAGCCCTTTGGAAGGCCTGTTTCAGTTAACTTTGTGACTGAGTTAGACCACAGCTTTACAAATATTACACCACCCGCTGTCGTACAACATGCAGAAAGTTACAGGTTTAAGATATTGATTGTACAATGTCTATGGTAAAGGATGTTGAAATGTTTTGGTTGTGAATTAAATTAAAATGTGTACTTCTGTATGTGTAATTTTGCTAAATCTTTTCAGGGCAAAGTGTCACTGAAGGAGCTGAATTTGAGGCCAATGGAAGTGTTCATGTGTAGCGTGCTGAAGAGACAAGGATATGGAGACGGTTTCCGCTGGCTCTCCCAGTATATTGACTGATATACATTCTTTTACCACGCTACCTGCGCAAACAAGGACATGTTAAACACAAAACTACCTGCCATAAGGAGATATTGTATTATATACCATATTTAGGACTTCAACTGTGCTGGAAGGAAATATGTGTTTTGTGTTAATATACCGTGTATTCTTTATAAGTTCAAAGAAATTAGTATGTCATATCAATCATACCACAGCAAGTCAAAGATTAAGTTATGAATCATCAGTCTGTATTGTTCAGATTGCATGTGGAGAATAATCTTCACAGTGTGGTTTCCTTTACGTAAAACCTGTAGGGAATCCTGTCTGCCATATAGAACATGTCATCGCTGTGAACCAGTTTCTTACCCAGGTTTATTTTTAGCTGCTGGTGTAGACTTACAGTGAAGGTCAATTTTGTGAACATTTTGTGCTTGGAGTTACTCTTCCTTGTTTGAGGATGAAGATTATAATTATAACTTTATATGTAGGCTACTTCTTTCAAACTAATGGGAATCTCAAAGTAACATAACATTTTTCTCAGAACAGAATAGTTTTTTTCTGGAAAGTGCTGCAGAGATTTGCCATTTTGTGCCATATTTGTTATCATTGAAGGGTTTACCACTACAGGCCAATTATATGAATGTGACCACAAGTGCATTAACTGACATTTTGTTGCGAAGAGCTTTATTTAATAGCACAGAACAGTGTCAAATAATTGCAGTATATGCTAACTGCATCAGCACAACCAGGTAATGTAACAAACTCAGCCTTAGATGCAAAACAACCTGTTTTCATGATGATTAACTGCTGTGAAACAACTTAAGTACTTTGTGATTAGTGGCTGCTCCCAACATGCAGTGATATTATGAGAGTACTTGAGTGGTGCTCAAAAATAGGGCATGCAAAAGATATGCATGAAATGACCTTTTAGTGCAATATTACACATTGTTTTGTATATAAGCTCTTATTTATATTTTTCAATTAAAAAAATTGGCTTGCCTTATGTTACATCAAGCATCAAGCCCTAAAGTAATATATCTCTTCTGTTACAAAAGGTAGGTCATATTGTTATTAAACGTGTGGACGTTGGAGCATAATAAATATTTTTTTAAATCCTTTAAATCGTTCTTGTCTGGCTAATTTTGATCAGATTTTTAATTAGCAAAAGGTTTGATATAACCACAAACAAATATTATTAAACTATGTTATTATTACTAATTTATACACTTTACCGCTTTCTTAAACTAAAAATAACTGAATAAAAACTTAACAAGCAACATTTGCACTTTTTTGCAATTAAAATGCCTACTTGTACACATTACCGTTAATTAAAGGTGATTTAGGATCCCTTTCAGATATTCATGTTTTCCAATGGTTCGCAAAACGACCAAACACTGTATTTTCAAAGTTACGTATGAAGCTGTGGTAAAAACAAAAAACAAACAATGTTCCCGCCTACTTGTTTCCCATTGGGTCAGAGCTGTTCGTCATTAGAATTAAGACCAATCACACGGTAGGTGTCGTTTTTTTTCTCGTGGACCAATAAGACTAAACCCGGAAGCTACACGACACGATTCCACAATTCGCGTTATTAAACACTTCTGTGTCGCGATATAACACTAGTTTAAACTCGCCTGTCTGCAATACCTTAAGGGTTGGTTTTCATGTCTCAACACTGCTCTGTGAAGTTGCTTTTCAACAGTTTTATCCAGTGTCTTTAAGTTGCTAAACGTCATACGGTTCATATGCATTGGTAACAACATGGAGGTAAATGAGGTAGAGAACTATTGCTGTGTTGTCAAGGTGTTTGAGGCTTTTTCAGCAAAGAAACCCGTGAGCTGCAGCGGAGTTATCGTCCATCCTCAAACGGGAACGGTGATATGTACTGGCGTTCCGTTTTCCCGTTTTACCACCGAGAAAGATCCCCTCTCAGCCGCCGACAGGTTCCTGTCAACGCACAGCTTCAGTGCAAAACTTAAAATCCGTGTTAGCTTTTCTACTGAGCGATATTCGGACTCCAGCCAGTCTGCACAGGGAGAAGTATCCTCACCCGCCAGAAGCAAAACAACACTTCAACGGGAAGTTGCAGCGGAGTTGCTGATGCTGGTGGACTGCCTGGAGTTCAAACAGACTTTCCAGGCAGTTTTCCAAGAGGCTGACCAGTGGCGTTTCCATGGTGATGAAGAGGATGATGGGCTGATCAGAGATGCCCAGTTCCTCAGCTGGATCGCTGTACTCAAGATAAGTATGGCAGACAGCAGCACAAAAGCAGGGACTATACCCTGGCGGAGCAGCTCATCTCTCCAGAAAGGCTGCCCTGTTGTTGCATGTGGCTCACCCTTTGGCTCCCTCTGCTTAGATCTCTTCATCAGCACCCTCAGCCGGGGCATCATCAGCAATCTAACCGGAGAGGAGAACGCTGTCATCCTCACAGATGCTCGGTGCTTGCCGGGCACAGAAGGTGGAGGGTTGTTTGCGGTTACAGGCAAAGGCAATGTGCATCTTGTTGGACTGATTGTGTCTCCATTTGGTTGGAAGGCGAACGAGTGGATAGGCCTCACTCTAGTCTGTTCCGTCCACCTGATCTTCAGGAACATCATCTGCTGCATGAGAGCTCAAGATCCACTTTGTGATGTTTGGCTCTATCCGGGAGAGGCAGACCTCCTCATGTCCACCGCAGCCCATGAGTCAAGAGATGTAAAATGCCCCACTGTGTGCTTTGTCGACAGTGGACGGTTCTGGGGCTCAGGGGTCGTTGTTGCCTCTCAGCTGGTTGTGACCTGTCGCCATGTTGTCAACGGGAAGTCAACTGTCACCCTGAAGTTCCATCACAGGGACAGGTGACAGCACATCTTAACCACTACAACAAAAAGACATTAAAACATGTTTAATAGACGCTTTTTCACAGCAAACATTTGAATATTTTTAGCATCAAAACCACAGGTGGAAATCACAACATTAATGATGTCTCTGTCCGATTTCTGTGTCCTTATAAGTGATGCTGGTATGCCACCATGGCATGCACAGTACCAGGGGTCTGACATTGAGGTTGACTGATATGGGTTTTATATGTGAAACGGCCGATTATGTAAAAAATGCCAAAAATTGGGCAATTAATCGGTCGACCTCTAGTCTGACACTCCTGAATGGAATACAGCTTTCATAAATGTTATCAGTATAAGTAGTAATGTTATTTGTAAAGCTAAAACTCACTACACACTAAGTTGCATTTGTGGTTCTTAAAGCCTCAGGAAAACTCAACAGGGCTTGTTATCAAAGTCACAATAAGTTAGCCTGCAGTTCTTGATAAAACATTTTATCACATGATTGGTCAGTTATTAATATGGTTCATGCATATTTGCAAATAGACATTTCTGTTCAGTTGTAATTTTCAGCTGCAAACCTAAACTTCAAAAATATAGTGAAACTGGTAGTCCAGGTGTTTGGATCAACTTTTTACATTTTGGGTCAACAGTTTCATTTAATGTCTTTAATTTGAAGGTTCTTTACACCCTTCACTCGCCACAGGTGTTTTCACATCTCATTCTCTGGACACTGTGTACATTGGATGTATTGTGTTTGATTGACATCTCCCTCAATCGCCTTGGGCCCAGTCAGAGCAGAAAGTGTCACAGAGAAAAGTATCTAGCATCTTCCCGAAATATGTGATTCTACACCATGTGTTTATATGTGTGTACATGTGTAAGGTGTGTAGCGTTGGTAACATGTGTAGCGGAGGTTTTATTAGCCCTGTGTGGGTTCATGACCTTTTATTAACTGTAATGTTTACAGTGTATACTGATTTTGCCCAAACAACACAAAATATGTAATGTTTGCTGTTTGCTTTGGCAACTTCTTTTTCACAGAGTCCATGATACTGTGGGTGATGTGCTGTTTTCCACTAAAGCCTCTTCACCCTATGATTTGGCTTTGGTGCAGCTAAGAGAATCCGCCACAGATGCTGTGGTCCCTCGAATGGTTCAGAGTTACAATCCAGGTTTGATTACAGTCTTGCTTAGTGAAGACAGTAGTTTTTAGAGTAACATCTTATTCAGTGCCAGAGTAGATCTTTGTCTCTTTACTTATTATTTTAAGTTATACGATTGATGTTCAGCTTCTCTGCCTACAGGTGAATCTGTAGTTGTGGTGGGATATGGTGGCTTGGGTTGGAGATGTGGTCCGTCTCTGACCTGTGGTGTCCTCTCCAAAGCCATAAGCTTGAAGGACCAGCCTGTCATGCTTCAGACCACTTGTGCAGTACAAGCAGGGACCAGCGGAGGTGCTGTGGTGCGAACACGCTCAGGAGAGCTGCTGGGTGAGAAACCCTGCAACTACAAAAGTCATGTACCCTTTATGATCAGTGGGGGGCATATGATGACCATGGAAAACTTCCCTGTAACAATGCACCACATGTGTAGAGAGAAGGCATGATATACACAGAAGATTGCTCTTTTTGCTCTGCTGCATTTGCAGTTTTAAGAGTATATGGATTTATCTGCTGTTTTGCAGGTATCGTGTCCAGCAACACAAGGGACTTGGCTGCCAAAGTGACCTACCCCCACCTCAACTTTAGCATACCAGTGACGGTTTTCCAGAGATTGTTGCAGCTCTTTCACCAGACAAGGGATGCTAATGTGTTCAGGGTGTTGGACACCACAGAAAAAGAAGTCAGCACAGTGTGGAGGCTACAGGGTGCACCAAGCAAACTATAACTGAGGAACCCTGAACCCTGAGATATGCTAGAGGAAAAAAATTGGATTGGATCAATATGGATTTATATGCAAAATCATATTATGTAATCAAATTGATGTTTTTCTTTTTAAACAAAACTCTTATTCTTAAAGATTTAACAATGTTTTATACCTTGATTTGTTACAAGTCACAGATCTAAAGGAGTAAATGCAACTAAAACAAGAATCTTTGATTCCTAATGTTGATACACTCAACCCAGAATCATGCAGTAAACTGTGAAATATTTATGACTTGCTGTGAACAGACAAGTTAAAGTTAATTTAATACCTGCCGAAATTGTTTTATTGTATTTGATTTCTGGTGACATTTCAGTGTACGCTTGGTATATTTCTATTACAAATTACCCACATTATGACAAATGAAATACCAAAGGAATACAAATAAAGCTACAGGGCTGAATTAAGCAAGATTATTTATCTATATTTCCCCCTGTAAATTCATAAAACATCTGATAAAATATCTTTATTTTTTTTTACTGTTGCAGCATCAAGAAAAGATTTAGTTTAGAAGCATGTGTTAGGATTTACACCTGGTTTGGTTATATATATATATATATATATATATATATATATATATATATATATATACTGTATATATATGGCTTGTTTTCACCAAGCGGGAGATATATTTAGCATAATGGGCTGACAGGTTGCTGAAAATGATTGGTCCCTTTGGGTAGCCAGAAGACCTGTTGTCGATATCAGGTATTCAGACATCTGTTGGCAGGCATACCCTCTCACAGATGACAGCTAACACATTTAAGGTTTCACCCACTGGGACATTACTGGTTTTTCTGATAATTTCATTATCACTGAAATGTGAAACTGAGAATTGAAATTTCATAGGCTTGGTTTTTACAATACTAAAACAAACTTCCTTGGCCTGAGCTTCCAAGAATGTGCATTCAATGAAACATACTGTAAGGTTTCCATTTCACTGTTACCAGACTGAATAGTACACAGTGGCGAGGCTTGAGCATTGTCCAGAGGAGAGAGTTTTCTATAGGCAGTGTGCTGTTAAAAGTGCTGATATGCAGACCTGGGTCTGTATCTCATTTCTGTTTCCCATAGCTACAGTATAAGAAACACTCCACTGCAGAGTCAGCTAAGGCAAGAGTAGAAGTGAGCAGACAATTAAATATGTTTCTCAGAAGATAAGTCACACAGAGAAGAGCTTTATGTCTTTGAAATGGTATTTTTTAAGGTTGGCTGCAAAGATCTGCATCCCATTTTATTTATTATAATGTTTGTACTTACATATTCATGTTTCAAGAATGTAGTTTAACTTGTTTGAAAACTTTTCTTAAACTGATGCCTGCAAATGATCCACAAAAACCAAAAGCCATCATGCCACCCAATGGGTAGATTTTACTTCTAATAATAGCATGATTTTAAGAATCAGTGCTTTTAAGATACCAACACCACTGCTCAAGGATCATGACAGTGCTACAATTTGACAAGGAATGACGAGAGAACAAAAGCTCAGACTCAGATGTACGGCAGCTGGGCCACATAGACCAGTTTATTTTATTTTATTCATTTTTTATTAAACACAATAATTGATCCACATTATGATGTACACTTGTCAACTAAGCAGTATATTCTGCTGGGCTTTCAAGGCATTAATACTGGGACTAATAGGTGACAGTCTGTCTTCTGATACACACATTATATACAAGCTAAAGAGTGATGCGTGAGAAACTTTTTTTTTAATAAGTCATGAGTTACTACAGTCACATATGAGCCGAAGCGAATTACATGAAAACGGTAAAGACTTAGGTTGCTTTTCAATATCCTAACATGGCTTCCTCTCTTTATCTTCCATTTCCTGCCTAAAACCAAAACTTGTTATATAAATGTTGTCAATCTGCAGAAAGAAAAGATGAAAGAGGCCAATTTGGACTATTGAAATGCACCCGATCTTTCTCCATTTCTTTATGCAAGCACAAGACAAGCACCTGTAGCTGCTTAAAGTCTCCATTATGCATCAGCTAAAAACTGCTCAAAGATAGTTCCAAGGACTTACAACAGAAGAGAACAAAGATTCACAAGTATGAGGGACAAAACCCAACTCCAGACCCATAATTTCCTAACAGTGATATGTCCCCTTCCCCTGCCTGTTAAAGTACATCCTGTAACATTAAATAAGCCCATAACATATTCATCTTCCCTGTCCCAATCCGT
>JAQOOF010000748.1:0-19000 GCA_029931835.1 Etheostoma nigrum | reverse complement strand
AGTGTAACAAGAACCAGTTTGAGCTGGCTAGGAACAATGTGTGTGCAGGTTGGGGACAAGAGTTAGAGCATTCTGTTCCTGTTCATTGCACCCCCACGCACTTTTCCCAGCGCAGCCTCACAGTTACAGATATTACTCAAACACACAGTTATTATATCAAAACACACATATACTAAGTACAATGTCTTTTTAGCTTCTACAACCCCCCTATGTTAAAATACAGGGGGCATAAGTATACACCACCCTATGTTAAAATACAGGGGGCATAAGTACACACCCCCCTATGTTAAAATACAGGGGGCATAAGTATACACCCCCTATGTTAAAATACAGGGGCATAAGTATACACCCCCTATGTTAAAATACAGGGGCATAAGTATACACCCCCTATGTTAAAATACAGGGGGCATAAGTATACACCCCCTATGTTAAAATACAGGGGCATAAGTATACCCCCCCCCCCATGTTAAAATACAGGGGCATAAGTATACACTCAACTTTGTTAAAATACAGGGGGCATAAGTATACACCCCCTATGTTAAAATACAGGGGGCATAAGTATACACCCCCCTATGTTAAAATACAGGGGCATAAGTATACACCCCCCTATGTTAAAATACAGGGGGCATAAGTATACACCCCCCTATGTTAAAATACAGGGGGCATAAGTATACACCCCCTATGTTAAAATACAGGGGGCATAAGTATACACCCCCCCTATGTTAAAATACAGGGGCATAAATATACACCCCCCTATGTTAAAATACAGGGGGCATAAGTATACACCCCCCTATGTTAAAATACAGGGGGCATAAGTATACACCCCCTATGTTAAAATACAGGGGGCATAAGTATACACCCCCCCTATGTTAAAATACAGGGGCATAAATATACACCCCCCTATGTTAAAATACAGGGGCATAAGTATACACCCCCCTATGTTAAAATACAGGGGGCATAAGTATACACCCCCTATGTTAAAATACAGGGGGCATAAGTATACACCCCCCTATGTTAAAATACAGGGGCATAAGTATACACCCCTCTATGTTAAATAACAGGGGGCATAAGTATACACCCCCCTATGTTAAAATACAGGGGGCATAAGTATACACCACCCTATGTTAAATTCCCATAGAGGCAGGCAGATTATTATTATTAAAGACCAGTTATTTCATGGATCAGGATCCTATGCATCCTGATAAAGTTCCCTTGGCCTTTGGAATTGAAATAACCTTGTATCATCACATGCCCTTACATAGAGATTGGCATGGTTTTGTTTCAGTTATCTTAATAGCTGATTTGATTTGCATTGAGAGATGATCTTATGGAAAGTACCCCATGCCAATCTCTATGTATGGTGAAGGGTATGTGATGATGTGGGGGGGTTATTTTAATTCCAAAGGCCAAGGCAACTTTATCAGGATGCATAGTATCCTGATCCATGTAATAACTGGCCGTTAATAATAAAAATATGCCTGCCTCTATGGGAATTTAACATAGGGGGGTGTATACTTATGCCCCCTGTATTTTAACATAGGGGGGTGTATACTTATGCCCCCTGTATTTTAACATAGGGGGGTGTATACTTATGCCCCTGTATTTTAACATAGGGGGGTGTATACTTATGCCCCTGTATTTTAACATAGGGGGGTGTATACTTATGCCCCCTGTATTTTAACATAGGGGGGTGTATACTTATGCCCCCTGTATTTTAACATAGGGGGGTGTATACTTATGCCCCTGTATTTTAACATAGGGGGGTGTATACTTATGCCCCTGTATTTTAACATAGGGGGGGTGTATACTTATGCCCCCTGTATTTTAGCATAGGGGGGTGTATACTTATGCCCCTGTATTTTAACATAGGGGGGTGTATACTTATGCCCCTGTATTTTAACATAGGGGGGTATATACTTATGTCCCCTGTATTTTAACATAGGGGGGTGTATACTTATGCCCCCTGTATTTTAACATAGGGGGGTGTATACTTATGCCCCCTGTATTTTAACATAGGGGGGTGTATACTTATGCCCCTGTATTTTAACATGGGGCGTGTATGCTTATGCCCCCTGTATTTCAACATAGGGTGGTGTATACTTATATGTATGTATTTTTTCAGGAAGAACATTTATTTATTCACAAAGAAAATTGGTGTCCTTAAAGGTTGGATTTTATCTCATTTTTTAATTAAGGCATCAAGACAAATTTCCAAAACATGATTTTTTTATTCCTCTTTTAAGTCAACTTAAGCATGGGCATGCAAACTTATGAGCACAATTGTATATTGTAAAATGTCCCAATCAGTATGTCTGGGTCACAATAAAAAAAAATGGAACAAAATCTAAGGGATTGTTATTGAGATTTTTTTTAATTATATATATATTATAAAAAATATTAAATTAAATTAAATTTATATATATTATAAAAAAAAAATTAAATTAAATTAAATTATTATTTTTTTTAATTTAATTCAACTGCTCTTGCCTTAAAGAAACCTCTGTCCACATGGAAACGTAAAAATACGCTAAGTGCTGTCAAAAGCATGCCAAACGACCAGGTAGCAATATAACCTTAACAGTTGGCCAATTATAAGCTTGAAGTTCCTCTAGAGGTCCGACGGGTTCTCGGTCTCGTCCGTCTCAACCAAAACCGGTATCGTGGGAGTGTAGTCACAAGCAGCAACTTAATCCCTTCTTTTTTTATAGTGCGTCGTTTTTGTCTCCCCCATGAGGAATTTAAGTAATGACAACAAGACTCTTGGCGCGTCCACGTGATACAAGCCTTCCGTGCCGGCACCTGGACCCGCCTCCTCTCCCACGCAGTCGCTAGTAGCCAAGGAGGACACGGAGGATTAAAGAAACATGAGGTAATTATCTTCACTCTAGTTTTTGGTGCAGGAAAGTCACCGGCCGCCACAAACAGGGATGTAGTGGAGGCTAAACGCACAAAAACGCCGTCTACGCACCCCCCAAAATTCGGAAATAGCGTTTACCCACCTCTAAATACTGTAGTCATACTGTTGTTCATAAGCCATTCTAAAAACATCATTTTAGTTTCATATTGTTCATTTTTAGTTTCATAGGTTGTTAAACCTAGAAGCTCCACGCAGAGCTTTTTCCGTAGCCTATGTAATACGTTGCCTGATTTGAATTAAGTCATATGAAACGTCTTTTACATGGTAAAACAAACAACAAAATATAATTTTTTTTATAGTTTTTGCAAGAGTGTTTCATTTTGCAAAGGGTCTGAGGATTTCTGCTAATTGGATGGGTGGTTGTGCTAATTGTGTGTAGCCTAGTGTTCTGAAAAACTGGTACCTGTTTTATAAATAGTGTTTATGCAATCGGAAAACAAAAGCTGTAATAAAGACAGTTTAGGCAGTTATGTGCAACATGTCCAGAATGGACAGAGTTTTGGGTGGTGGTTGAGTTTGAGTGAGAAAATAAAGTTGTCTTTGAATGTTTTGTGCCAAAGCAATGAAAAGTGAACTCAGTATTGAGAAAGGCAGAGCACCAATTGGGATTAAAAACAATAACAGGAAGTATAACCTTTCATGTTTATGTAGGTGGATGCTCGCCAAAATGCTAAATGTATAATCAGAAAAACCATGAGCTATTATATAGGCTATATCCATACTCCATTGTTGTTATCCTTTCTATTAGACCAACCTGCTGTCCGTCTTTACTGAACATCCTTTAATTTCTCAAAATGTTACTTAACAGTTCTCGTTTCTACAGAAAGCAGAAGTGTGCAGCTCCTCCAGCAGTGCAGGGTGACAGATATTTTCCCATCCACAGAAGTACTGGCACATAGGGGTTTCCCTTACATCAGCTGAGCACAGGACCCTACCATTCCCCTGCGACACAGGGGTCACCAGAGGAAAAACGGCCCCAGTTCTAAATAATTACACACAAATAGGTCAGCAAACAGTGACTATATCAAAATGTTAAAACTATAGATCAGGAATTTCTTACAGTTTACCGGTGCATCTTTTGAATATTTTCTGTCCGGACATCCCCGGCAAACTTGGATGGTTCCTAAAATGGCGGCGGTATCTGTCAGTGTGGAGTGAAACTTTCCCATTTTAAGCGAAGAATTTGACATTATTCTAACATATTGAAGTCGCCCGTTTATCAAAGCAAGCACTGCTGGATTACAGAGGCGTTTAACAGTGATCGTCAGGACCGAGCAGCGTCCTTCTGGGCACTGGTTTTGGTCGCCAAATCGCCGGGCTTCCCTCGAAGTTGACGGTGAACGTGAAGTGGCTGACATTTCTATCGCACCGACTGTTGTTGTCATCACACTGCTCAACGCGGAACCGCCTGCTGAGGTTGGCCGTCGGCCGAGTAGCTAGCTAGCTTGCGGGTCAAGTACGTTGAAAGCGAGTCGGCGGCTTTTCGTTGAACTGGGTCCCGTGTCCGCCCGCCCGTCAGTCGGAATAGAGAGGTGGTGTTGGATGTCACCACCAGTCCCTGTCATCAGGCTCAATCTGGTTTGCTAGCGTCGGGTAAGTAGCCGCCGAGTCTACCCGCTGCCTTGCTTACTGGCACTAAAGTTCCCACTTGTTCTGTTGTATGTCTCTTAGCCCCATTATATGTTACGTATTGTGCATTTAGAATGTTAATAACTGTGTTAGTGTCACTACTATTGTAAAATAATGGCCACATTTGTCATACCACCAGTGACATTACGTTAGTTTTGTCTTAATTATTTCACAATGGTCTGATAGCCCAATGGCTAATGAGTATCTAGTAGCTTTAAAATACAGACGTAGGCCTCTCACTGTCCACTTTTTGTGTCCAACATTGTTTTTAACTCTTATTTCCTGGTTCCTTTGTGACGGGCAGCCATCCTGGCAAATCAAATGGAGAAGCTCCAGGACCTGAGCCAATCAGAGCTACAGGAGCTCCTGGACAACCCACAGAGGGTGGAGTCCATGGCTCTGGAGTCTGACGAGGTAAAGAATACGCTCCACCTTACTTCCCATTATATATAGGGCTTGGTTCTTATTTAAAACAACCTGGGGGGGGGGGGGGGGTGTCCTAAATAGTGCTTTCCCTCATTGGAGAGGTGGGTAGAGTAGCCAAAAATTGTACTCAAGTAAAAATATAATATGACTCAAGTAAAAGTAAAAAGTTGTCAATAATTACATGAGTAAGAGTAAAAAAGTGCTTGGTGAAAAAACTACTCAAGTACTGAGTAACTGTTGAGTAACGTCTGATTTATTTTATTCACAAGCGTTCAATCAGACAGACAAAAATACAAAATCATCTTTTGGCAAATTATAGTTCATCCAATCAATAAAAAAAATTTAAATTAATTTAATAATCACAAAATAGCTTAAATAAAGAGACTTATCACATCAAATTTGGATATATACAGTGTATATAGGAAATGTTCAAAACATATATAAATTAAAAGACTATCATTTGCCTATCCACAGCAAAAAAAAAATAGCGCTGCATGTTTCCTTAAGTTAGTTGTTGAGTTTTTGAATGCTGTGATATAATTTTGTTTTGGTCGACACAGAAGACGCCGCATAATGTAGCTGCCGTTTCTCACTTTTACTAAAAGGTAAGCTTTAAAATATGAGGACAGGTGCGTTCCTCCTCGTCTGTGTTGCCTTGCCGACGGTTGATTCTGACATTTTTGTTTTGCTACAACTGTAAAGCTGACCTGTCCCGCCGCTGAGGTCGAGTATGGTCACATGACGAGACTGCACAACGACGGTTGATTGGTGGAACATAGTCACGTGGTAGAGCCTTCAGTGGAAGTCTCTCTCTCTCTCTCTCTGTCAAAATAAAACATAGATAAAAAGAAAAGTACCAAGCTCATTGTAGCCTAATGTAACAGAGTAAGAGTACAGTTTCTTTTTCACAAACCTACTCAAGTAAAAGTATAGTGATTTAAAACTACTCTTCGAAGTATAATTTTTTCAAAAACGTACTCAAGTAAATGTAACTCGTCATCAGTAACCACTGAGGAGACGTGAACAAGATGGTGGTACAAACCTGTTATTTTACTGGGAGGCTGGCATTAATGTGCTGTGTATGTGTAGTTTTTTACAATGTGTTCTGGGGAAAAAAGTTGAAGTAATAATTATAGTGATAACGTAAAGTAATAATTCAATCTACACAGCAGTATTAAGAAGAAAATGTCTCTACATTCCCATTCTCCTGTTACAAACCTTGTCTCCATCTTTTTCAGGAGAAGACAGAAGGGTAGGATAGTGAGGATATGTTTTTTTTACAGTGTGATCTGGGGACAGGCAGCTAGCAGATAGTAAGGAGATGTATTTACAGTGTGATCTGGGGACAGGCAGCTAGCAGATAGTGAGATGTTTTTTACAATGTGTTCTGGGGACAGGCAGCTAGCAGATAGTGAGATGTTTTTTACAATGTGTTCTGGGGACAGGCAGCTAGCAGATAGTGAGATGTTTTTTTACAGTGTGTCCTGGGGACAGGCAGCTAGCAGATAGTGAGGAGATGTTTTTTTACAGTGTGTTCAGGAGACAGGCAGCTAGCAGATAGTGAGATGTTTTTTACAGTGTGTTCTGGGGACAGGCAGCTAGCAGATAGTGAGATGTTTTTTACAGTGTGTCCTGGGGACAGGCAGCTAGCAGATAGTGAGGAGATGTTTTTTACAGTGTGTTCTGGGGACAGGCAGATAGTGAGGAGATGTTTTTTACAGTGTGTTCTGGGGACAGGCAGCTAGCAGATAGTGAGGAGATGTTTTTTACAGTGTGTTCTGGGGGCAGGCAGCTAGCAGATAGTGAGGATATGTTTTTTTACAGTGTGATCTGGGGACAGGCAGCTAGCAGATAGTAAGGAGATGTTTTTTACAGTGTGATCTGGGGACAGGCAGCTAGCAGATAGTGAGATGTTTTTTACAATGTGTTCTGGGGACAGGCAGCTAGCAGATAGTGAGATGTTTTTTTACAGTGTGTCCTGGGGACAGGCAGCTAGCAGATAGTGAGATGTTTTTTTACAGTGTGTTCAGGAGACAGGCAGCTAGCAGAGAGTGAGATGTTTTTTACAGTGTGTTCTGGGGACAGGCAGCTAGCAGATAGTGAGATGTTTTTTACAGTGTGTCCTGGGGACAGGCAGCTAGCAGATAGTGAGGAGATGTTTTTTACAGTGTGTTCTGGGGACAGGCAGCTAGCAGATAGTGAGGAGATGTTTTTTACAGTGTGTTCTGGGGACAGGCAGCTAGCAGATAGTGAGGAGATGTTTTTTACAGTGTGTTCTGGGGACAGGCAGCTAGCCGATAGTGAGGAGATGTTTTTTTTTTACAGTGGGGACACACTTTGACAGCTGTAGGCTTGTACCAGTGTTGATGTTCTGTGCATTGTTGGACACATGCAGCCACATATTTTTGAATCTCTTGATTAAATTTGTTGTAATTTGTCTTACTAAAGATCTTTAGTAATTACCACACCCACATATTCTATTGTATCTTAGATTGCAATTAAGGTTGATTACTTTTGATGGTATATAATTGAGTGTTCAAATCAGGCTATTTACACCGCTACGTTTTGGTTTTGAAGCATTTGAGTTTTGAGCTAAAGGGGGGAAACGCCAGAGCAGGGGGAATGAGAAGGGGAAACACCACAACAGGGGGAATGAGAGGGGAAAGCGCCAGAGCAGGGGGAATGAGAGTGGGAAACACCACAGCAAGGGGACTAGTGGGGAAACGGAGCAGAAGATATTCCTTTTTTAAATCAAAACGCCAGAACAGGGGGGAATGAGATGGGGTAAACGCCAGAGCAGGGGGAATGAGAGGGGGAAGCGCCAGAGCAGGGGGGGAATGAGAGGGGGAAACGGAGCAGAAGATATTCCTTTTTTAAATCAAAACGCCAGAGCAGGGGGAATGAGATGGGGTAAACGCCAGAGCAGGGGGAATGAGAGGGGGAAACGGAGCAGAAGATATTCCTTTTTTAAAATCAAAACGCCAGAGCAGGGGGAATGAGATGGGGTAAACGCCAGAGCAGGGGGAATGAGAGGGGGAAATGGAGCAGAAGATATTCCTTTTTTAAAACAAAACGCCAGAGCAGGTGGAATGAGAGGGGGAAGCGCCAGAGCAGGGGGAATGAGAGGGGGAAATGGAGCAGAAGATATTCTTTTTTTAAAACAAAACGCCAGAGCAGGGGGAATGAGAGGGGGAAGCGCCAGAGCAGGGGGAATGAGAGGGGGAAATGGAGCAGAAGATATTCCTTTTTTAAAACAAAATGCCAGAGCAGGGGGAATGAGAGGGGGAAGCGCCAGAACAGGGGGAATGAGAGGGGGAAATGGAGCAGAAGATATTCCTTTTTTAAAACAAAACGCCAGAGCAGGTGGAATGAGAGGGGGAAGCGCCAGAGCAGGGGGAATGAGAGGGGGAAATGGAGCAGAAGATATTCCTTTTTTAAAACAAAACGCCAGAGCAGGTGGAATGAGAGGGGGAAGCGCTAGAGCAGGGGGGAATGAGAGGGGGAAACGGAGCAGAAGATATTCCTTTTTTAAAACAAAACGCCAGAGCAGGTGGAATGAGAGGGGGAAGCGCCAGAGCAGGGGGAATGAGACGGGGAAACGGAGCAGAAGATATTCCTTTTTTAAAACAAAACGCCAGAGCAGGTGGAATGAGAGGGGGAAGCGCCAGAGCAGGGGGAATGAGAGGGGGAAACGGAGCAGAAGATATTCCTTTTTTAAAACAAAACGCCAGAGCAGGTGGAATGAGAGGGGGAAGCGCCAGAGCAGGGGGGAATGAGAGGGGGAAACGGAGCAGAAGATATTCCTTTTTTAAAACAAAATGCCAGAGCAGGTGGAATGAGACGGGGAAACGGAGCAGAAGATATTCCTTTTTACACCAAAACATAGCAGTGGAAATGTAGCCTCAGTGTTTTTGAAATATTGATTATACAGTGGGTACGGAAAGTATTCAGACCCCTTTAAATTTTTCACTCTTTGTTTCATTGCAGCCATTTTCCAAAAATCAAAAAAGTTCATTTTATTTCTCAGTAATGTACACTCAGCACCCCATCTTGGACAGAAAAAAACAGAAATGTAGAAATTTTTGCAAATTTATTAAAAAACAAAAACTGAAATATCACATGGTCATAAGTATTCAGACCCTTTGCCGTGACCCTCATATGTAACTCAGGTGCTATCTATTTCTTCTGATCATCCTTGAGATGGTTCTACACCTTCATTGGAGTCCAGCTGTGTTTGATTATACTGATTGGACTTGATTAGGAAAGCCACACACCTGTCTATATAAGACCTTACAGCTCACAGTGCATGTCAGAGCAAATGACAATCATGAGGTCAAAGGAACTGCCTGAGGAGCTCAGAGACAGAATTGTGGCAAGGCACAGATCTGGTCAAGGTTACAAAAAAATTTCTGCTGCACTTAAGGTTCCTAAGAGCACAGTGGCCTCCATAATCCTCAAATGGAAGACGTTTGGGACGACCAGAACCCTTCCTAGAGCTGGCCGTCCGGCCAAACTGAGCTATCGGGGGAGAAGAGCCTTGGTGAGAGAGGCAAAGAAGAACCCAATGGTCACTGTGGCTAAGCTCCAGAGATGCAGTCGGGAGATGGGAGAAAGTTGTAGTAAGTCAACCATCACTGCAGCAATCCACCAGTCGGGGCTTTATGGCAGAGTGGCCCGAAGGAAGCCTCTCCTCAGTGCAAGACACATGAAAGCCCGCATGGAGTTTGCTAAAAAACACCTGAAGGACTCCAAGATGGTGATAAATAAAATCCTCTGGTCTGATGAGACCAAGATAGAACTTTTTGGCCTTAATTCTAAGCGGTATGTGTGGAGAAAACCAGGCACTGCTCATCACCTGTCCAATACAGTCCCAACAGTGAAGCATGGTGGTGGCAGCATCATGCTGTGGGGGTGTTTTTCAGCTGCAGGGACAGGACGACTGGTTGCAATCGAGGGAAAGATGAATGCGGCCAAGTACAGGGATATCCTGGACGAAAACCTTTTCCAGAGTGCTCTGGACCTCAGACTGGGCCGAAGGTTTACCTTCCAACAAGACAATGACCCTAAGCACACCGCTAAAATAACGAAGGAGTGGCTTCACAACAACTCCGTGGCTGTTCTTGAATGGCCCAGCCAGAGCCCTGACTTAAACCCAATTGAGCATCTCTGGAGAGACCTGAAAATGACTGTCCACCAACGTTTACCATCCAACCTGACAGAACTGGAGAGGATCTGCAAGGAGGAATGGCAGAGGATACCCAAATCCAGATGTGAAAAACTTGTTGCATCTTTCCCAAAACGACTCATGGCTGTATTAGATCAAAAGGGTGCTTCTACTAAATACTGAACAAAGGGTCTGAATACTTATGACCATGTGATATTTCAGTTTTTGTTTTTTAATAAATTTGCAAAAATTTCTACATTTCTGTTTTTTTCTGTCCAAGATGGGGTGCTGAGTGTACATTACTGAGAAATAAAATGAACTTTTTTGATTTTTGGAAAATGCCTGCAATGAAACAAAGAGTGAAAAATTTAAAGGGGTCTGAATACTTTCCGTACCCACTGTATATCCCTAGAATAGCTAATATGTCATCAGCAAAAAGTCCAATTATTTGTTCCACACCTTTTGTGTAACATGTACGTTTTTAGGCTTTTTTCTCGGACTGCTTGAGCTAAAAGTTCAATAAAAAAGGCAAAGGTGATAAGCAGCATCCTTGTCTGTCCCAACCTCTGTTTTGTCATTATTTTATCAGTCAAATCAATTAGAGTCTCTGTCCCTCTTCAGATCCAAAACATCCAGCTGGAGAGAGAGATGGCATTGGCATCCAACCGCAGCCTGGCTGAGCAGAACCTGGACGTGAAGCCTCGGCTGGAGGCGGAGAAGGAGGTGCTGGTGGAGAGGTATTCTCAGCTAGAGGCCATCAGAGAAACCTACAGACAACACTGCTCCCTGAGAGGTAGGACGGAGATTCCTCCAGCGTGGCACAGTCAAGGGAATCTTGGCTTTTAGGGAGGGAGGAACAAAGGCTGGATAGTCCCGAGACTTTCTGAGCCAGTTGAATTTACCATCTCTAAAAGCTAGTCAAGTGCATGTCACGCATGGCACAGTCACATAGGATATTCTATTCTAATCATGAGCTGAATGCTTCAATATAGATTTGACTCATTACCAAAAAAAAAGTCAGGTCTTATAATACATCCATGAGCGTTTGCAAGCAGAACTTCAGCTTTATTTGTGTCCCTGAAGGGTGATTAGGTGTGCTGCAAGTATAAGACATATGAATACATACATGTTCTACACACAGTAGACACAGTACAAAGAAAGACAAACACCAGTGCAAGGTGAATGGATAGCTGTGTTGCAGTAAGCTAAATAGGGGAGGAAAACATGCATATCAGCCTACAAAGCTGACACAATATAATCAACAGCATCAGCATCCAATACATCACATCAGAAACAAAGCTCCTTGAGAAGAAGTGGAGCGAGAAAAGTTTTTTTAAAATGGCAAGCCCTTCCAGATGGTTCTCTCCAAAAGTTGTCTGCATGTACTGTCCATGTGAACTGAGTAGTCAAGTCTCGAATACTACTTCAGCTTTTAAAACTTAAAATAACGTAAATTTAGAACAGATAAAAAACTGCAATTCATTTGCAATGAACCTCTCTCTCTCTGTCTCTCTCTCTCTCTCTCTCTCAGATGGGATGGTGGGTCAGGTGTCTCCAGAGGCATTGTTCTCCAGACTACAGATAGAGGGCAGCAAAACAGAGGCAGATTCAGAGGTCAGAACCACACACACACACACACACAATATCAATGTGAAATGTAGCTGTTTGTATTTGGCTTAAAGATGCTTGAACAGTACTGCACTAAATGCTTGCTCTTGAGGGGAATTGTTGGGTCTCTAAATTATAGTGTGCTGTAGATCTACTCTATATGTATTGTGTCCTGAGATAACTCCTCTTAGGATTTGACACTATAAATATAACTGAATTGAAATATTGTAGTGGTCAACAACAAAAAAGCCAGACACCATATTGTATTAAGTTAAGAGAATTATCTGTGTAGGTGTTCTGATACTACATACACATGCTTTAACTTTGCTTTATAATCATATTTACAATATATACCCGTCAAGCCACTAAGCTGAGGATTTGTTAACGATGGTAATGAGGAGACAAGACTGACTGTGGTGAAATCTGACTCGGCCCGGTTCTGGTGGTTGATTAACGCATCTCTTTACTGATTGGCTCTTTTAACGGGCGGGACTGATGGCGCATGGGGCACCACCCTAAGTCCATGAGGCAAATGTCCATAATAACTCCACATTTTAATTATAGCGGCAATACAAGAGACCAAGCAGTTGGCCTGTTCCAAACAGCTTCTCACTGGCTCTGTTTTGAGTCGGTGTGCAACGTGACATCATGACTTTGCATGAACACACCCGCCCACTTTCTTAAGCCAAGTGGCATGTTAATCCATGTGAGAAATCGTAAACATTAGGGGTGTTCAAAACAATTAATTCATATTCGAATTGCAATTCAAGCTCTACCGATTCAAAATCAATGTATAGAATTCCAAAAATTTATTCATATTTAAAATATATATATATAATCACATGATTGATAGATAGATAGATAGATAGATATATAGATAGATAGATAGATAGATAGATAGATAGATAGATACTTTATTGATCCCGAAGGGGAAATTTAAGGTCCCAGTAGCTTACAGACATCACACACATACACATAAACATACACATACATCATAACAGGATGATAAAATAGCAAATAACAAACAAATCCACATGAATAATTAGGGCTGCACGATTATGGCCAAAATAATAATCATGATTGTGATCACGATTAATTATCACAATTATGTGTTGATTTTAACCAAAACATATTTTATTGTCACATATGCTATTTATAACTGCTTTCACATCCATATTATGCTACATCCTTCTTATGTTGAAGTTGTATGTTGTTAGACATACAGCTGCAACACATGGAAATGAAAATGGATCTGAAATAAATAGCGTAGGATATATATTATATTATGTATCTCTGAGAAAGCTCCTTCACTTGTGTGTGGGGTGGCTGAGCGGAGAGTAAGAGGAGAGAGAGTAGAGGAGAGATCAACACAGACACGGCTTCACAGAAGAAATGGGTCATGTAACGCAAAATGAAACCAGATCCATATAAACAACACTGCAGCGGATGCGAGGACATTAGGTGCAGCTGTGCGACCTAGAGGAAAAATATTACTCGCGCCCTAGAGCCTGTGAGCTAACAGACGCTAACAGAAGCTAACTAGCACCGACTAGCACTGCTCACTGCTGTTGTCTGAAAAACAACAGACAGGACAAAATGTTGCGTTTAGGTAAACTGGTAAACCTTGTGACCAACGTATAACCGACTGCTATCTGTTGAGTTTTTCTCACGTTACTCTGTCCGTTAATCCGCCCCCCCGACAAACTTCCCTACGCGGATTTTCTTCCTTTTAATACTATTCGCAACAGCGTGAATTCACATGCAATCACAAGGTAATGTAATTCAAAGAAGGCCAAACGGCGCTGATATACACTAAAAAGCAAGTATGCGTCTTGATAACATACATATGCCACTTCACAAGATCAGTGTGGTGTGTGTTAGACAGTGGCCAATAAGAGAAGGGAGACTAGTCTCACTGTGCCTGCTGGGTCTCTGTCTGCAGACTCTAGCTGATGAGTTTCTGGAGGGCTCTCTGCCGTTGGACTCCTTCCTGGATGCCTTCCTCTCGCTGCGCTCCCTAGCTCACAAAAGACGGGTGAGGATAGAGAAACTCCAGGAGATCCTTCGACAGAGGAGCGAGGGCAATCCCAGCGCCATGACATCATCAGCAGGCGTCAGCCAAGACCCCGCTGCCGCGCCCTCACCCTGGAATCAACCGACAACAACGGCGACGACGGCCAATCAGCAGCAGCCAAACTCCACAGCTCAGTCCTGCAGCTACCCCTCACAGCCGTCTTCCGCATCCGCAGCGGGCCCCTCCGGCCTCCCCTACACCCCCTACCCTGTCTCCCCACCCAACCCTCCCCCTGCGGCTGCCGCGGGCTCCGGCGCGGCCAACCCCCCATCACAGTTCCCTCCGTACCCAGGTTCCGGTTCACCCTTCCCCCCAGCAGGGAGCTACGGCCCCAGGCCTGCATTCGGGCCTACAGCTTCAGCCGCTTGCCCCTACCCCAGCCAGCCCTCCTTCCCTACCCCACACCCGGGCTCAGCATTTGGCCAGTACACCCCAAGCCCCCCCCAGAGTGGCCCTGCGCCCTACCCAGCCTCCTACAGCTACGGAGGCTACAGCTACCCGGCCGGGCCACCGTATTCTGCTTCTCAGTCGCCAACAGGGAGACCCATCTACAGACCAGGATACGGAGTCCCGCAGCCGTACTCATGAAGGCACTACTACGCCTCTCTACTTCCTCTGTCTCAGTTCTTCCCTTCTGTTTCTTTCTCACCCCTTTCTCCTCCCAGCCTCCTCTGCCCCAGGTCCCTGTCCTCCTCCGTGTTTTTACCTTCTACCCTCCCTCCCTCTCTCATTCTCCCATGCTGAGGGGTCTCTCGCTTTACTTATTTTTGTTGCACTATTTCTCCCTTTCTCTGAATATCAGTCTTTCTTTCTTCCCTCTCTCTGTCACCCTACGATCCAGCGACTCCCCAACACTAGTCTCAGGTTGTTGCGTTGTGTTTAAGTGTTACAACACTTGTATCTGTCCCTTCATACACTCCCTCTCCATCGCTCCCTCTTTCTTCCATTTCTTGTGTGTGGGTGTGTGTTGCTATTTGGCAATCAGAAAGTCCTTATAAACAACGAGTGCACTCCCCCTTATGACAAATACATTAAAAAAAATGTATACCACCATATCAGTGTCTAATAGCTGTCTGACCACAATCTGTCTGGGTCACGTTGTTATTCATTAAGAAAAGCACCCTAATGGAAGATGTATGTCCATGGCTCTTAGGCTCATACAGTGCAATTAAATTGGCAAGTACATGGCTGGTTATAATAATGGATCTTATATTAAGTCAATCTAAGATGCAGGGCTTTGGGAACACCTCCTCCTCAGCTATAGCTGCTTGGCTCTTCCATCCATGTGGCAGGGGGCTTTCATAATGCACAATCACCTGTGGGCAGAAGAAGAACCAGTACTTTCTATTGGTCAACCAAAGAAGCTGTGGCGACGGCAGCACTTCCCTTTAACGTTAGGGTTGGAAGAGGAAGTTCGCTGCAGCTGTGTGTCAGCTACTGGGCCCCCTTTAATCGCTGTAAAGGCCCAGTCACACCAACAGGTGCTGGACATGGTGCCAGGAGCTACACCCAAAGCCTAAAACACACTTTCTAAGCCTTTGTTTGTTTCCCACAGTGCAGTCTAGCCCTACATTCAAGACAGTTGCTTGTAGAGCTGAGATAACTTGTAATAATTAATGAGAGCGACATCTTTCACACTGCACAAAATCTGATCCAGAGAAATAATGAAAAAGTGTAGCTTAAATACATTTATATGGGGCTTTAACAAAGCATATCTTAAATTAGTAGCTTATACCACAAACATCACCGTGTTGCCGTGGAAGTCAGTTGTCCTGGGTTCCAGCAAATAGACAGAGCCAGGTAGGCCTGTCTGTCATTAACCCATGCAAATCTTGAACGTGCAATGTAAGGAGCATTGTAGTAACACCCTGATACCTGATGGAGACTGGTGGTTTGAACCAAGCATAGTCTGTCTGTCTCCCCCCCCCCACACACACACACACACACCTCCTCCATATCTGCTCCTTGCAAATGAACTGAAGCTTGACAATATTTACCAGAAGAAAATAGTTTTATTTCTATAAGTTCACTATCAGTGAGAACACACGTGTGCATAGTTTATTGGGGTAAAATGATAAAGGTTTGTGTCAGTTAAATCAATGTAAATGATATCATTGGAAATGCAATGTAAGTGATCAATGTCATATCATGTAAGCATCTTTAAGAAGTACAGACAACCTCTCTAAAATTGTATCCTACTTTTGGGATCACCACCAAACTGGAACGTCACATTTATCTTGCAACTTAACACATCATCACACTAATCCTGTTTTATGTTTTCCATCTCCTCTCAGCTATGTAACAGCCCTTACTCAGTAGTATCACTACCAGCTTAACATTCTCAGGCTGATGTAGCGCCCCAACAGAGCCCAGATCAAAATGTGTCTTTGTGCCAATACTGTCACACACAGGTGTGTTGGACATTTCACGAGCTGTATCTAGAGGTTATGGAAATTAATCCAAATTGGTCCCAGCCTCTAAAACACAGTACTTCTGTTAAGTCCCCAATAACAGAGCAAGGGACTGATTAAAGGGAGCTGTAATGGAGTACTGATTTGCAAGGTCCTAATTGAATGGGTCATTAAGTGTAAATGTTAGGAGGTGGGTGTGCTGTAGCAGTTGGTAGTTGTGTGATTTGAACTGCACACAGCTGCAGAGCAACATCACACAGCTTATTCCAGCAGTTCACTTTTATTTCATGGCCTTCATGACGTCAACAGAAGTGACCGTGCAGGAAGTTATAGTGCACCTCCACAGGCCCACTCCAACACTAAGAGACCACCATGGTTACTGTTTCTGCAGTTGTGTTTTTATTCTTATTTAGAAGCTGGTTTAGAGTTCCTGGTTTCGGCTGTTTGTTATTACCTCACATCCATGAACTGATGATAACTGTCCTTTTGTTTTCTGTCCTTGTGTTACCCGAGCGCTCATACTCTTTGTTGGACCCGTCTTAATCCTTTAGGTGTCTTTTCAATGACATCTCTGGTACCAAGAGTGCTCATAGATATTTATTTCCAAATGTTGGGCCCCATGTTCTGTTCACAATGGTTTCTTCATATTCAGAGCTTAGAGTATGTGCTGTATTATATAGAGAAATATCAGCATACATTAGTTCCGAGAATTTTCTCCAGCAAAGAGCCACCAGACGTGATTGAATCGGCAAATACATTTATGTCACATGTCATGGATCGCTCCTGATCACAGGCCCAGACTGCAACAGGAAGTGTTGTAGCATAAAGTCTGGGATCCAAGTGCATGGATGTCATTGTGACCTGCTAAAGTGCCCTCTGCTAGCACAGCAGCGGTCACCGGTGGCATCCTTTATAAAGCATTATAGGCTGTAACTAAAGGTTTTAATAATGGTTAATACAGAATGTACTAATGCCTCCATAGATTAGTTTTAAAAGCTTTAAAGTCATAAAAATGGCAACTAGGATGCAGCAGATCATAAATCCAGGACTAAGTAACTGCTAACTTCTTCCAAACTTAATGATTTACTAAATCAGGTTGCACAATTAAAACCTCCAAAATGTCTTAGCTGGTTAAGACCTTAGCAACGTGTAAATTGGTTGTTAGGAAACATCTGTAGCCAGGTAATCCTGCAAAAACGCCCACCAATTACTGCCTCATGCTCTGCTTGGAAAGAACCAATGATTAGACGGAGCCCAGGAGCGATGCTACTTTCAAATCTTGCTAGCTTTTCAACATTACCAACCCTGCCTTTAAGAGCTATGAATTATGGAAAAAAGTCATTGTAGCATCATGAGCTATATCCTTATTCCCCAAACGATATCTTTAACTTAACTGCCAATCCATTGAAAATATAAATGAATACAAAAAAAGTGAGTTAAAAGTATTCATGCACAATGAGTCATGTTAACCTAGCTAATGCCATTAGGCATTACCTTTTGTAATGTGGGCTATATTCCATTATATTTGTGAAATAATAATTTATAATCTTCTGTTTTGGTCAGGTGTCAGGTCAGACGTGTCGTCTGTATCCTGTTAATTCTTTACTCTTCATCTGAACGGCTTAACCTGTCAGTTAGCTAGTACGTTAGTGGGTGTACATATGTAGTATAACTAACCTTTACATAATAACTAGTCTGTTTATCCTCCAGCAAGACGCTCTGTTGTCTTCTTAGCTCAGGGATTTATCAGGACCAGTCCTCTGATCTCTGGACCAACCAACATTCTTTACGTACTGCCGTGTAGACCTGATGAAAGCCAAGCACATTTAGCAATGGAAAGTTCAGATTTGCATTATTACCAAATCAAGAAGCTCAACCTGCAAACCCAAAATGTGTACAATGATTATAAATGAGTACATGATTAGTTAACCATTAATAAGCCATTAGTTATGTATAAACCCTTTATGAAGGCAGCCTTACGCAATTATGTGATAAAGAAAGTGGCTGCTGCCACACCATAGCACTCACCTTCAGGCCGTCCCAGTCTGGCTCTGACACGTTTCCTGGGACCGGGTGTTAGTCGCTCATGTTGTATGTGTGTATGTAAAAGCCCAGAGTTAATGTTAATTGTCTCACAGGACATGATGTTGATGTCCTGTACTTCCACCTCGGTGCTGACATAATTTCTCTTTACTTGTATATCATGTGTGTTTCAGTGGAGTCTGAGTTTTTCCTCAGCGCCACAGCCCAGTGTTTGGCTGCTTTAGTTGGCTTTGAGTCAACAACATGGTGACTCCCCTTCAGATGAAGATACTGAAGTACTCTTGACACGGCATGACACACTTTTCTTTAACTTAAAGACATGAATGATTCTAGTTTGTACCAAGGAGAGAGAATGACAGTGTTGTAGAAGAAGCACAAATGAGATGTTGTAATATAATATAGACTAGCATAAATATTATCCAGAGGGAAATAGCATTCAGATGGATAGATGAGTTCTTCTGATTGTGATGAATTATATGATGGTAATAATGACTGCAGATGGTTAAAGAGCCTTTTTTTGTTTTCTTTCTCTTCTTTTGGGTTGTGACTAATTAAACAGAAGTTGATCTAAATCAAAATGGTCTGAGTCTTCATTTCACAATTTCAAAGTGCTGTTCATTTTATAGCATGAGAACAAAATGTATGAAATTTTGCATTTATTATATTTATGGGTTATTTTAATATAAAAGATAGTGAGACACGAAGATCCTTGTTATTTGTTTATTAAT